>JAWZYT010003415.1:300000-316292 GCA_034508575.1 Petrolisthes manimaculis
AGTGTCCTGTCATGGAGGTAGTCACCCATCAGCATCAGAAGGTGACCCCGGATGCCCTTGGCACGGAGCTTTTCCAGTAAGCCCGCATGCCACACTCGGTCAAAGGCACCTGCGATGTCCAGAGCAACGACAATAGTATCTAAACCGCTATCCAAGGAGTCTTGCCAGTCCCTGGAGAGGAGCATAAGGAGGTCCGAGGTGGAGCGGCCAGATCTAAACCCGAACTGTTGGTTGGACAAGAGGGATTCATCATCAAGGTGGTGGGTGAGGGTCTGTACCACTATCCTCTCCAATATTTTGCCAACCACAGACAGGAGAGAGATAGGCCTGTAGTTTGCAGGGTTTGTTCTTGTTTTCCTCTTGTGTACAGGCACCACACGAGCCTCTTTCCATATGGAGGGCCACGTGTTTTCCTGGATGCAAGAGGTGAAAACCTCAGTGAGCGGTCCTGCCAACTCACTCGAGCAGTGGCGTGGCACTTGTGGGCTCACATCGTCAGGCCCAGATGCCTTCCTGACGTCCACTGCTCTTAGGAGGTGCCCCACTTTTTCCTGTGTCACCTCCACCATTGTTATTTCCTGGTCACACTCCTGTGCCAGCTGAGGTGGAGGCCTGTTCGGATCGGCGACGGTCATCTTCCTTTCACTCAATCTCTCTTTCACACACATTTTTTTTCTTTCTCTCACACACACACTATCTCTCTCTCTCTCATACATACATACATACATACATATATACATACATATATACATACACACATACACACACACACAAATATTCTCTCTCTCTTTCTCTCTCTCTCTCTCTCTCTCTCTTTTTCTCTCTCTTCCTTTCTCTCTCTCTTTAATGAAAAAATAATAATTTTCTTAGAATTATTTTAATAAAAGTAGGAAAATATATTCGTATTTTTTCTTTAATTCTTTTACTACGTTATAAATATTCGTTATAGAGATTATTATATACTTTGTTATAATGTAAAATTTTACGCTCTTTCTAATGGAAAAAAGCCATTATTATACGACTAATGGTTACTGAGATAATAATGGTTTTAATAGAATTATTTTAATATTATTATGCATTTAATATTATTATAGGAAACATTATTATTATTATTGTTATTATTTTTGTTATTATTATTGTTATTATTATTATTATAATTATAATAATAATAATAATAATAATAATAATAATAAAACCTAACTTAATTAAATTTAATATTAATTTAACCTAACCTACACACACACATACATACAAATTCTCTCTCTCTCAAAATACACACACACACACACACACATCTTTTCTCTCTCTCTCTCTCACCTAATCTAATTAAATTTAAAAAAATATAATTATTATATTATAAATAATAATAATAAAAATAATAATAATAAAAATAATAATAATAAAAATAATAATAATAAAAATAATAATAATAAAAATAATAATAATAAAAATAATAATAATAAAAATATTAATAATAAAAATAATAATAATAAAAATAATAATAATAAAAATAATAATAATAAAAATAATAATAATAAAAATAATAATAATAAAAATAATAATAATAAAAATAATAATAATAAAAATAATAATAATAAAAATAATAATAATAAAAATAATAATAATAAAAATAATAATAATAAAAATAATAATAATAAAAATAATAATAATAAAAATAATAATAATAAAAATAATAATAATAAAAATAATAATAATAAAAATAATAATAATAATAATAATAATAATAATAATAATAATATTAATAATAATAATAATAATAATAATAATAATAATAATAATAATAGTAATAATAGTAATAATAGTAGTAGTAGTAGTAATAATAATAATAATAATAATAATAATAATAATAATAATAATAATAATAATAATAATAATAATAATAATAATAATAATAATAATAATAATAATAATAGTAATAGTAATAGTAATAATAATAATAATAATAATAATAATAATAATAAAAATAATAATAATAAAAATAATAATAATAAAAATAATAATAATAAAAATAATAATAATAAAAATAATAATAATAAAAATAATAATAATAAAAATAATAATAATAAAAATAATAATAATAAAAATAATAATAATAAAAATAATAATAATAAAAATAATAATAATAAAAATAATAATAATAAAAATAATAATAATAAAAATAATAATAATAAAAATAATAATAATAAAAATAATAATAATAAAAATAATAATAATAATAATAATAATAATAATAATAATAATAATAATAATATTAATAATACTAATAATAATAATAATAATAATAATAATAATAATAATAATAATAATAATAATAATAATAATAATAATAATAATAATAATAATAATAATAATAATAATAATAATAATAATAATAATAATAATAATAATAATAATAATAATAATAATAATAATAATAATAATAATAATAATAATAATAATAATAATAATACTAATAATAATTTTATGAGTAAGTTTATATTAAATTATTTGTATTGTTTTTATTTACACACATAGGCCTACATACATACACACATACATACATACATATATACATACACACACATACATACATACACACATACACACACACACATACATACATACATACATACACACATACACACACATACACACACACACACATACATACACACATACATAGGATAATAATGAAAGGGTAATTTTAATTTATTTATTATTATTATTATTATTATTATTATTATCATTATTATTATTATTATTATTATTATTATTATTATTATTATTATGGATATTAAAACACAATATTATTTTTATTATATATTTATTTTATTATTATTATTATATATAATATTATAATTAAAATTAATATTATTATTATTATTACAAAATTAGTACAAAATTGAACACAAAATATGATTGAGAATTATGATCAATTAATTAAAGAAAGGTTGGCAGGTCTATGAAACTTGGATGGAGAAATATTTGATAGGCAGGTGGTAGAATTAACACCAAGTTAGACAATATGATACAAACTCATTGGTGAAACATATGAAAAATAAAGTTAGAGTGAGGGATATGTATCTAGTTTTTTCTCTGTGGAATTGGATAAATAGTGACGGTGGATGCATGAGGAAGAGGAGTATGAAAAGCAATACTAGACAGAGTAAAGATAAAAACAAATGATCTGAATGCAAATAATGAAATACGAGATGATGAAGAACAAGAACTGTGGTACTGTATCTAGAAAGGAAGGAACAAGGATGAAATACAAGTGATAAAGGAATGAGAACAAGAAAGAGGATGAGACCTTAGCAAGAATGTCATCAGTGTATAAAAGACGACTCTATGAAGAACTCCAAGACTGAATGGAAGAAAGGACAGTCAGAACACACTCTCAGCTGATCGTGAGAGGTGGATGGGGTGGGACGGGGAGCGGTGTAACCTTTTCTTGGGCAGTTTGTTGAGAGTGATCTGGATGTTGGAAAACTCGGGCCGTTCATATGGTTGGTAACTCCAGCAAGCCATCAGAATGTCCTGCCAGGCAACATTAGGTTATTAGTCATGTTAAATAGATACTTTATGAAATTATTGGATAAGAGTACACAATAATAATAATAAATATACTCTGTGAATGTCCTAATAAGTATAGGTTCCATTTCCCACCATGTTCTCAGTTCAATCATTTATCACCAAGTAGAAAAATAAAGAGCATAATATAATTGGTTTCCATAATTATATGATAAAAAAAACACAAGCCAATGATGCACAAGAATAAGAAAATAACTGGAGATTAAGTTGGTAACCTTTTTCATCTTAATGTTTAAGATATCATAACCAAACAAGCCTTGACTTATAGAAGCATAATTACTTGCTCCAAAGGTTCTAGTCAAGTTATTTTTAAGTATTTTTGGGTGTAAATATTAACTGTCATTACCTTAACATCACGTGAAGCTTGTAGATTGGCTAGGGAAGGTTTCATACCCCTGCCCACCTGCCAGATGATAGCCTCAGGGGGTAGACCTTTATGTGGCCATTCCCCACACAGTAACTCATACCACACCGTCCTGTATCACATCAAAGTTACCTTTATCATTACTCTCCATTAAAGGTACAGTACAGTATACAATTAATAATATATCATTATGTATGGGAATATTAACAATAGTGTATTGTAGCATTGGACATACTTACCCAAAGCAGTAGATGTCAGAGTAAGGTGTGAAAGGTAGACCATCATCTTGCTTCTGTACCACACGTAAGCTTCTCATTACCTCGGGTGCCAAGTAACACAACCAACCGGGAGGAATACTTAACCAGTTCCCACGTCTAGTAACATAATAAAATAAGTAACAGTTACACAGTAAATATAATTATATATAATTTATAATCTATTTTATTATGGGACTAAGAAACCATTACTGTACAATATGTTACGAGTGACTCTCACCTGAGTCTTGTAACATTGAAGAGACCAAAGTCTGTGATGACCACCTTACCACTCTCTAGGAAGATGTTCTTGGTCTTGAGGTCCTTGTGAACAATACCTCGTGCATGTAGGTATCCCATACCCTATAATACACCAACAATATATTATTAGATCAGTGATGCTTTACAGGCAGTATAGTACTACTGTATAATATAAATCAAATATGGTAAGGTAATACCATTTTAATCAAAAGAATATTGCCTGTATTGCTGCTACAACATGTTATTTCTAAGTTCTTTGACTATTTACATTACATAAAACCTGTAGTGAATCTACTGACCCAGATTTGTCCTCAGTTTTCTGAACATCATGTAGTTTTGGTTACAATATAAAAGTGTACACAAGTTTATTGGTTGACATTCTTACCTGGGATATCTGCTGGGCAATCATAATAGTCTTGGACATATTAAACTTGTCTTTCTGAACATGAATGTGTGTGTAGAGTGTACGGCCTTTACACAGACTTGTCACAATGGCTAGTCGTGGTGGTTTCATACAAGCTCCCATGAAGAGAACAAGGTTTTCATGGCGGGTCTTACGAAACGTGCTCACCTGAAGCACAGTGAAAAGAGTGTTAATGGCATAGTATACTTTGGATAGATTGGAGCACTTTGATTCCTCCAAAATATGTCAGGAAACAGACCCAGATGAAGAAATATAATGATATCCTATTGCCTGGAATAGTTTGGAGGAATCATTTGCTCCAGATTTATCACCCAAAACAATGTGGTATATAACCCCATAATTACCAAAGGCTAAGAATATATCCGCCACATACATGGACTTATTTCCCCCCAAACAACAATTATGTCATTGAATTCTCACCTCTGCCTTAAATGCCTCAAGGGTCTTTTCATCATTGACGTAATCCATGCGCAGCTCCTTAATGGCAACATGACCGTGCCAGTTGCCAGAGTAGACGATACAAAACCTTCCCTTGCCTATCACTTCACCACGATCCAATTCATCATAAGGAATGTCCCACTCCCTCAGTGACTGTGACACACTGCTGACACTGTTCTGACGAGTACAGCGAGGATCAGCGTTCTCACCGTCAGACACAGTTGAGTCCTGGGAATCCACACGTCCAGCAATGGTTCGTTCTGAGTCATCTGTACCTGTACTGCCGGACCTAACAAGGAAAACACACCTAATTAATGTCTCATAATGCCAACAATCATAAAATAATCCTCAATCATAATCACATTCACAATTCATTATCAAATGATCCACACTCTAGTGAGTTTACTAAACATTTTAACATTTTTGTCTACATCTCTTTTCATATCTTACCCTGACGTCTGAGAGACCGTGCGGTCTGAGTCATGTGACTGTCGCGAGTCTATCACATCACTCTGAGTGGAGGAGGTACTGTGTGAAACTTTGGATGTACTGCGAGTGTTGATTTGGGAAAGGGGTCGCATATCCAGTGGAATGTCCCCTGCATCCTCAGACGACAGGTCTGTATCAGAAGAGAGCAGTCGGGAAAGAAATTAAAGCAAACAATTAAGTAAATACTGTACCGGTACTTAAGATAAAACATCAAAACATTTTGTAATGCACATTTACGATATACCATTTACAATACAGTATACAGCAGCAGAAATAGTAGTTTCTTAATACATACCAGGGAAGTGAAATCCTCGGGTTGCTTAGAAAAGAACATAGCCATGAGGTCTTATTACCATTGCAAGTGCAGAGTTATTACTTATACAGTCATAACCTCACAAGGACACATAAAATTCAAGACAATTCATAAAATATTACACTTAATACATTATAAAAAAATAAAAAAATTACAATAATGACATCATCAATGACAAACAGCTTAAGTTCCATTTTTGACTACAACTTTCAAACCCGTTAAACTCACCAGGACCAGGAAATCGGAAGTGTTTATTTTGTGCAGGAGAAGCGCAGATGATGGCAGCAGGGGAGGATGGGGTGGAGGAGTTACAACTGGAGGTGTTGGAGCTTGAATCAGGACCCTGGTGGTGGTGGTGGTAAACAAACACAAGAAAATGACCACAAATTGTAATATTTTCCTTCATCTCATAGGTTAGTTGATGTTTGTTTATGAATTATACAACAATATACTGGAATCACAAAACAAAACTTCTAAACTTTGATCATTACTAGTATTAAGTGTCTTCAGTCCAAGTATAACTATTCTCTCACACATAAGGATGCAAAACAAAGTGCTTCTTACACAACATAATATAAATGAAAGAGAGAGAAAGAGATACATTACCTGGAAGGGTATATTGCTGGCCGGCTGGGTGTAAGACATGTTGCTTCTGAGTGGAGGTGGGAACACATCATTCCCTGGTGTACCTCGTCCTACTCTTAGAGTCTGTACAACATGTAAATAGTACACCATAAGTAAAGCACAAGTATCACAAAACACACATTAACATAGAAAAGAACAGGGAAATATTGGCTTTAGCATTTAACTCAAGAATTACTTAACAAGTAGCAAGTATCCATTGCAATTAACTATCTAATTATAAAGAACATTATCAACTCACATGAGTAAATATCTGTAAATATTCATTAGGGAGTCCACACGAGGGTGGAACCTTGGGTTCACATTCTCGGTGACATTTGAAGCTACACTCCTTACACTTCAAACCTGCAACGAATCATTAATATTATTTAATCATTCAATCACACCTCTTATCAATAAAGATTATATACAAATATATAATACTAAAGCTAGGATGATAATATATTCGACTTTTTCCTTTTACATTTACACTAAGTTACCTTATTATAGTTCATGAATATTTTATAACTAAACACATGTTAATTAAACTTAATAGATTTATTAATTTTTTACCTGTCAACCAAGGAAGGGTTTTCTTCCATCACACAAAAATATATTGGTATTAACAGGGCAAAAATTATAAAAACTGTTAATTGTACCATAATTTAAGGATTAAATAACTGCATTCCTTACCAGTTAAAAAGGTAAACTTGTGTCTACAGTAACCACAGGTGGCCGACTTTATGGTCTTCATGAAACGGTGTTGAATATTGTGGAACATTGACCCCGGTAATGTTGGTGTACGTGGTGATTTAGGTACTCCCAAGGTGCCTGGATTCAGAGTCACTATTATATTTATACTACTAACATAATGATAATAAACGATGTATTACAGTATTTAAGGAAAGATCAAGTTCAGCAAAAGTATATTCAAAACAAACCATTTTTCTCATTTCTGTTTCATAATACCTGTACCGACCCAAACATTGTGTGGTTTACATCTCAGTGTAAAGTGACTGCTCGGTCATCATTTATATAAACATGTGATGCCGGATTTTCCGGAATTCATTTTGCATTTCATATCAAGATAGTACATCATAAGTTATTTTTTAAAGTGTTACACAAATTATAATTCATTTATCCACATTTCCATGTCAGTAGATACACATATAAAATTTTATATATAAATAAGACATGATCAAATTAAAAGTAGTCAGTGTAATACATGAAGTATATATTTATATTTGATTCCAAACATAAAAGATTATATCACAGTATCAGTCATTGAGTTCCCATTGACAGCAACATTTCAGGCAGATGGAGGCAGGGAGGGTAGGCAGGGTTCACACAGGAGGCAGGGAGGGTAGGTAGGCATGTAGGCAGGCAGGCAGGCAGGCACCATACACACGTACGTGGGGTAGATGGCCACACCAACCACCACAAAGAGGCAAGGCAAGAAAAAAATGTATACTAAGCTAATTTTACACAAGGACAGAATGTATGTATGTATGTATGTATGTACAGTACACCCTGTTTCAGTATAGGCCTACAGGTACTACAAACATTTCTCAAGACAGAGGGTATCCTTCACCTGGATGTTTCCTTGTAAATATGTACAGGTACGGTAGGTAGTAGTATTGTAGTAGTAAAAGTAAACATCTGAATGAAAGAGAAACAATGTATCACTATCTATCTACATTATTATTATTCTTAAACATCCCATTTCCCTGTTTTCAAGGGTAGCCTATGTTATGTGGGGCTCCAGGGTAAAGTACTGAATAAAAGGAGGGGATAGAATAGAGTCTTGAAGATGGTTATGTTGATGGTATATGCACTTTTGTTTAATACCAATAATGACTATCATCTCTTCTTCACTCATAAAGCATTACTACCGTACCACCTCAACACATAAAACAATCCACGACAGCATCAGTCTCCAGATCTGTTCATGAAACAATGCAAGGTTTTATACACTGGGAATCTCAAGTTTACATCCACCTCCAGCCATTTTCACTATTTATGAAGAGTCCTGGGTATAAATATGTATACAAAATTCAAGTGTTTATATACCTTAATTCACGATAGTAATGTCTCAAGAAGGTTTTTCTCTTTAGCTTGAAAGGGGAAGTGAAAAAGTGTATGACCCAATTTAATGAATAATTCTGTCTCTCCTGTTATTACCAGAGATGTGTTAATTCTTTTTATTGCTTATGGTTATATTTCTTATGACACCCTGTATGAAATGGAAGATAATATACAAAGGACTGCCTCAATATGTAGAAGATAATATATAACAGACTGTCTCAATATATATTTTCCTGATCCCCTCAAGTTCTCTCTCTTTACTGGTGTTGTGGCTGAAGGTATAAATAAACATGATATCGTGGGTGTACAAGGACCAGTGTTGTAGTTTATACGGCTACTATACAACTACTTACGACTACAATTACTTCAAACAATTCTATTAATTATAACGTACCGTCGGCCTCAGGAATTTGTACTCATAGCAGGCATAATAATACTGTATGCATTGTTCTACTCACTGATTCAAGTATTAGCCAAATAAAATGACTAGACTCTGTTCAAAATTTGTGTCCCTTTTGGCCTCTTATGCTTAGATAGATATAAATAGATAGATAGTGATAGTTAAGATAGAAATAGATAGATAGAAATAATGATAGATAGACAGATAGAAATAGCTAGATAGATAGAGGCTAGTGGAACACAAATTTTGAACAGACTATAGATAAGTTTGTTTTTGGTAAATTAATGTACTAAATTTTGTAGTTGATAATTATGAACCCCTGATGTCACAGTGGTGTATATGAATTCCTGAGGGCGCCTGTACATTGCAAACTGTGCTTCCCTAACATGCACATTCTGGCAACTACAATCATTCACTTATCTCACTTGCAAATACTACCCTATACCATACTCATTACAACATTCGTGGTGCATACGATGGTGTGGTACCGCTACGACAAATAACGGAGCCATAGTACCGGTTATACGGTGCCTATGTCAACACTGTATCAAGGCAAAGAAATACTCATGCTGGTAGCCTACTCAATTATTTTTCTTTGTATACAGTAGGGCTTAATATACTGGTCTGTTAAAACCACATATTGGGTAAAAGAAAACCAACTAAGATCACTTTACAACTTACTACTGAAGAAAACAAGAATATAATACTGCAACATACAACTCATTCATGCAACTATCAGCATCTCAACCCTTACACGAGCTCATTAAATAAACATTACAGACTACCAATACTACCTACAGCTAATACATGCACTTCACAATTATAAAACATTCCATCACTGTAAGGGTCATATGCAAGAACGTCCATGGTATCAGTAGGAAGGCTAAATGTAGAGTGTGTATGGAGGCATCGTACCGGTAAAACACCATAGTCAATACCATCGATGTTCTTGCATACGGCCCTTTGGACTTTGTACCTCGCATGGTATTGGTCAACAGACAAAATAAATATCTAAATTTTGGTGTAATATAATGTTGACATCTTCCATTAAGGGGGAAGTACAGTGTTGGCAAATCTGGAGCAACTGATTTCTCCAAATTATTCCAGGCAATAGGATACCATTAATTTTCTTCCTCTGGGTCTGTTTCCTGGCATAATTTGGAGGAATCAAGGCACTATCAAAAGTATACTCTCCCCTTAAGGGATTCGTGTACCAATCCCTCACTAAAATAATCCCTGGCATCTGGAAGCAGGGAGGATGTAACCATATACAAGTACCTGTAATTAAAACTAAAAGCAACTGAGTAACAAACCTCTATGAAAAGATGGGAAGGGATTACCTGAGCAGCGTAGAAGACGAGGATGAGGGAGTTGGTGGGTGGTGGTGCTGGGAGTGTGGATGATGGGAATGGTGGTGTGAGGAGTCATGGGAGGCGTCAGACCGTGGCGCCAGTTGTGACTCGTGGGAGGTGGAGCGGCCTATAGACTGTATGGGGTTGAGGTAGGTCTGGTACTTCTTGCCAGGAGGAGGGGTTGTAGGGAACTTCTTGTCACCTGTTAGATTATACATGTAAGGTTTAGAATATGGTACAATAATCTGCTTCATGATAATTGACGGACAAGTTCAAGGTTAACAAACAACTCAAAACTTGGAAAAGATCAATATATAATAGTTAAACAGTACAATTTTTTATATCTACCTGCAGATTTTCCTTTAGGTATAATATTAGGCGTTGGAGGTGGGGTGTAACGCTTGTCTGAAAAGATGGAGGTTGTTCCAGGGAGGTTGAGGGAAGAGATCGGGTGAATGCCTGGACCACCGGGACTAGAAGGTGGTCCCACAGGGTAAGGTGGAGGAGGTGAAGAAGGAGTAGAGGAGTCATCACTACTACGTTGACTGACAGGAACTCCACGACCACCACCACTACTGTTCCTACTACCCCCATCTCCACTCCATGCCCCTCCCCCACCTCCCTCCCTACTGGTACTGCTACTGCCTCCGTCCCCATCGGACGAGGAGACGGAGGACCGACACTCTCGCTTGCTGCGGTGGTCTGGTCGGGGCGAGGCCGGACACGACCGTTCCCATGAGTCCCAGTATAATGGTAGCTCAGAGCTGCTCCAGTCACCACCCTCACCTTGCATCTGGATCTCTGAAACACATAATAATCATCATTACAACTAACCAAGTCAGGTTTATAAACTTCTATTAAAAGGTCAAACAAAAAAACAAAGTCACCACCCTCACCCTACATCTGGATCTGTGAAACACATAATAATCATCATTACAACTACCCATCTATATAACTATATAAACTTTCATTACAAATGACTGAGAAAGTCTCCACTAGATTCACTAATTTTAGCCAACACTTTTCATGTTGTTGTTATGCTATTACCTAGATCACCATGATAAGATGATTATTATTCTCTACCAGTGAGGTAATTTGAATAGAGAGATAGCAAGGAATATCAAGGTTAGATGATGGTACACATGTGAATACTAACTCCCTAGCAAGTATGAAGGCTTTACTGTACAGAAGTCTCAGACAATACTGAAATAATGAATCTTTATTGAAAAAATACTTAAAAATAAATACAACGCCAACATAAAAGTGACAAATACCATAACATATACTATAACTATTGGTGCTATGGCAGTATTATCATTTCTCCTACTACTACTATTACTACCACCAAAAATATCATCATCTCTACAACTGACCTGTGTAACGTTTAAGGTTGTGAAGTGCACGGGCCAGTTTATGTGCTTCACCATGGTCAGCTCCATACTCAGCCAATATGGTACACAGCTCAATCTCTCGTCTCTCCAGCAGTGATTCCAGGCTCGACACTCTTTGGCACAACCCCTAGACAACACAAGAAATATATTGGCATATTTTTGGGTGGCTACAATGCAACCATTGAACAACACAAAAAATATATTCCAGGTTCAATCCCTGAACAACAGAAAAAATATATAGGCATGTTATAAGGAAGCTCTAATGCAACCCATGAATAACACATATGAATTATTTCATCTACTTTACTGGGGTCTCATTCCATTCAGAGAATACCTTACTCCTTCATGTTAACAAATGCAGGACAAACTCAGCCCACTGCCACCTTGGCCCATGATTATGCCTTTACCAAAATACTGAATACTAGATAATCTTTTATTAAAACAAGTAGGTATATTTTTCATGGACTGTAAGAGAAAGCTGTTGTATAAGTTGGTGATGGGCCGTGTCGACCTGTATATAGGAACTTTAGACACAAATATACAGTACCTCAAAAGTTACAAAGCTCCTGTGTCATAATACAAACAATCACACTAACCTATATAGACCAATATAACCATAATTCCCAGCTGTACCAATATTTTTAAGTATTGGACTTACACTAATAGAGTCTTTGCAGAGTCCAACCACCTGGAGCCATTGCTTGAGGGAGGGATAGAGTTGAAGGTCTTTGGGCAGCTGTACCCCGGCAGGTAAGTGGCGTTTGGTCACCAACTGTAGACTGAACAACTTCACCAGTTTACCCTGCAACAAATTACATCTTATTACAGGGACTCTTAACAATTAACATTTTACAAATGTCTTAGGATTAATGTAGGACTGATCCAACTTTAAGAAACTTTAGTATTGTACTGGACATCTCAAATATTAACAGTTTTTATACCTTAAAGCTCCCTAACTTTGGACATTGTTTACATATTTTAGTGAATAACTCTGTTAATAATGGTACAATTTTATTCCTGTTGGTGTCATGTGGTAGCCAGGGAAAGTACTGTACCTACTCAATCCATATACGGTAACAAAATAATTAAGTACGCTAAATCGTGCTTTTTTTTCAACTTTCAGGTGTCCGAAGTTAGGCCGAAATTTCCTAACTTGGGACAGGGTTGTATTTCCCTTGTGCAGGAACCTCAGCAGGTGTAACACAGACATCAAAATTATTGCTTATAATACATTCGTTCGGCCATACATAAATTACTGCGACATCATCTTGGACCCACACACTTACAATAATATAAAAAAATAATAATAAGGTAAATTTTTACAAGTTGCCACAACAGGATTTCACTGGAAAAAATTATATTTCCTAGAAGGATTTAGTGTGACTACCGGGACCTAACTGGGGAAGACTACCGGGACCTAACCTGGGCAGACTACCGGGACCTAACCTGGGCAGACTACCGGGACCTAACCAGGAAAAAATATACAGTAGAAATTAGTCAGACCTCACCTGACCTAACCTAACCTAATCTGGACTGGGACACACTACCGGGACCTAACCTGGGCAGACTACCGGGACCTAACTTGGGCAGACAACAATAACAACAATACTAGCGTTACCTCTAATGTCCGTATCTCCTGTTGCGTGAGTTGGGCGCTGGTGGCACATTGGGACCTCACACGCTCCAAATGCTCCGCTTGCAACGCGATGAACTGATGGTGCGTCTCACAGGTCTCTAGGGCTCGGGAAATACTATCTTGAACCCCTATGTTGTCTTGATGGTGTTGTTGTTGTTGGTGTTGTTGGTGATAATAGTGTTGTTGTTGTTGTTGGTGGTGGTGTTGTTGTTTGTCTCTCCCTATGCCCTCTTGTTGTTTTTGTTGGTGTTGTTGTTGTTGTTTTTGTTTATCTTCTTCCTCGCCCACCAACACCACCACGCCCTCTTGTTGTTGTTGTTGTTGATGGTGATAATGGTGTTGTTGTTGTTGTTGGTGTTGTTGGTGTTGATGGTGGTGGTGTTGTTTATCATCCACCACCCTACCACCACCCCACGACATTATTATTATTATTATGATTAATTATTAGTAGGGAGAGGTACCAGGGAGAGGTACCAGAGGATTGGAGGAGGGCCATAATTGTGCCATTGTATAAGGGGAAGGGGAGTAAGGAGGAATGTGGTAGTTATAGGGGAATAAGCCTCCTTAGTGTACCGGGGAAGGTGTATGGAAAGGTTCTAACTGAGAGACTGATGGAAGTGACAGGGAATAAAGTTGGTGAGGAACAGGGAGGGTTCAGAAAGGGTAGAGGATGTGTGGACCAGATATTTGCGCTAAAATCGATAGTGGAGAAATATATAGGGAAGGGTAAGAAGTTGTATGCTGCCTTCATGGACTTGGAGAAGGCATACGATAGGGTTGATAGGAGAGCTATGTCAGAGGTGTTGAGAATATATGGTGTTGGGGGATCTCTACTGAAAGGTATTGAGGCTTTTTATACAGATGCAAAAGCATGTGTGAGGGTGGAGGGTGATCTGAGTGAGAGTTTTAATATTAGTGTAGGGCTGAGGCAGGGATGTGTTATGTCACCATGGTTGTTCAATATATATATGGATGGTTGTATGAGAGAGATGAAAGCCAAAGTGAATGGTCTGGGGGTGAAGTTGAGGCTGAATGAAGTAAATTGGTCCTTGGCGGCAAGTTTGTTTGCAGATGACACTGTGCTGATGGCTGAGAGTGAAAGGGAGTTGCAGAGTGTGGTGGACAAATTTCAGTCTGTATGTAAGCGAAGGAAACTGAAGGTGAATGTGGGTAAAAGTAAAGTGATGGTGTTTGAGAGAGCAGAAACTGAAGTGATTGACTTTGCTACACCTTACAGAGTGGAAGTACCAACTGGGACGAAGTGTGAGATAACCCTAAGGGGTGAGAGGATGGAGGAAGTGAAGGAGTTTAAGTACCTGGGGACAGTTATGTGTAAACATGGAAGTATGGAAGGAGAAATTAGGGAGAGAGCAGTGAAGGGTAGACAGGTCATAGGATCACTGGGGAGGATAATGAAAGGTAGAAGTGTGAGTATGGAAGTGAAAAGGGGACTGCGAAATAGTATAATCTTGCCAACACTGACGTATGCGTCGGAGACCTGGACATGGAGTAGGGCTCATCAGTCAAGAATAGGTGCTGTGGAAATGAGTTATCTGAGAGGTGCATGTGGACTGACAATGTGGGATGGAGAAAGTAATGAGAGTGTGTATAGGAGATGTGGTATGAGTGAGAAGGCAATTGGTATTGAGTGTGGAGTGGTTGAGAGAGTGAAACGTAATACTTTGAGGTGGTTTGGACATGTGGAGAGAATGCAAGGTGAGGAGTTTGTAAAGAAGGTGTATGTAAGTGAAGTTGTGGGACGTGGTGTGAGAGGCAGACCACCAGTAAGATGGCAGAACAGAGTGGAAGAGTATGTAAAGGAGAGAAACATGAGGGGGAGGGGAGGGATTGAACAAGTAAGGAGGGAGTGTGAGAACAGGGAAGACTGGAGACTTTTCTGCCGTGGCCACCCCCTTCGGGGGAGTTCCCGGAGGGAACGAGGCGTCAGAGCTATAGATAGATAGATTAGTATTAGTATTATCTTTATTTATCTTTTATTCTTTCTTTTCTCTTTATTTTCCTTACTATCTGTTTATGGAAATGTAACTCAGGACCAAACGCCTCAGCCCTCGCCTTCCCTTCATGCTTGTGTGTATAGTAATGTGTGTATGTGTGTGTGTTGTGTATTTATATAGGTGTGTCAGAGACGATCAAGGCCCCACAAAAACACACAACAACACACAACAGCCGCCATCTTCCCTTCCCTTCCCAAACACACATTTTCACACATTTTCACTCTAACTATTCCTTTTGGGTCATATATATACATTCGTTTACGTTTATTATATTCATTATAATTTTCTATCTCATTATTTCATTCGTCTTTATGCTCAAATCCTCATATTCTGGTTTTGTATATATCTTTCTTCTTAGATGACATATATATCACATTTTGCCCATTTTCTTCAAAAATATAATATTTTTATATTAAATGTATCATCTTAAACAGTCTATGATATTTTCCTCGCATAAATAATATCAAAACAAAATATCACATACAATCGAATGATACCGAAATCGACACTACAAAAATAAATTTATCTTTAGGGAGGAACAATAAATATTATAATATGTATATCACTCTTCATTGATAGATGCATATGATTATCTATTTTTTTTTATTAGTATGCAATCGTTGATGAATTCCCTGATTACTCCTTTTCGAAATTATTT
>JAWZYT010003416.1:5000-15000 GCA_034508575.1 Petrolisthes manimaculis
ATTATGTTCATGGAATCGTTTAGAGATAGTAGTTGCTTTTCTATTATTATTTTTCGTCTAGTATAGGACTGTAGAAGTTTTAATACATATATCATTTTTGTTTCTCTCATTATGTTGATGGAAGTGGCAGCGACGGACCTCATCGGAAATAAATGGATCAGAATTAAAGACGAGAATGAAAAATGTCGTCGCCCCTTAAAGCAGAAAATCAGAACTGAAAAAAAACCTATTGTTATTCGCGTTGTGATTATTATGCCGTGGGAAATTAAATGTGGTAAGTTAAACGATGACTCTAGTGGGGAAAAAATTATCCATAAAACGATGCTTCTAGTGGAAATAAATGATAATTTTAGCGAAGACTGTAAATGAGGCTACTGGAAAAAAAATTATGAGTTAAGGTAAGGGGGTGCGGGAATAAGGGGGCAGGCTTGGGGGTGGGGGTTAGGGGGGTGCGGGAATAGGGGACATAAGGCTTTCGACCCACCCCAAGCCTGTCCCCCTATTCCCGCACCTCCCAAACACCCCCAAGCCTGTCCCCTACTCCCACACCTCCTTTAAACGATGACTGTAGCGTATGAGAATAATATTGGTGGCTATTGTTTCCTCCTCTTCACTCAACCACGAAATAAGCTCCTCCTTTCTGTATATAGGTGGTGTTTCGTGGCATTATTTGAAGGACTCATTTACCTCCAATACTCTCACCACATCACAGGCTCCATAAAAACAGGGATACATATATATTTTTTTTCAGGCGCAGGAGTTAAAATAATTGTCTAGGGAAATAAAAATAAATGACACATAAACAAAAAATAATAAGGTAAATTAAACGATGGTTCTATTTTGTATATGCTTCATAATTGTGTCGTGTAAAAAAAAAAAAAAAACAGTAAGAAGAAGAACAACAACAACAACGGTAAACTGATAACTGTTGCTGGGTGTTTATTGGGTGTTTTATTGGGTGTTTTATTGGGTGTTTTATTGGGTGGGTCAGAAAAGAAATAAAGTTGTATATTAATTCTTTGCCGTGGAATAAGAATGAATAGTTTGGGGGAATCAGTAGCCCTCAATTATTCTCTTAGGCCTACAGGATGACAGGGCCCTTAAGGGGATAAAGAGTAAATAAAGTGTTGGTAAATTTGGAGCAACTGATTTCTCCAGACTATTCCAAGCAACAGGCTTCCTTTATTTTTGTCCATCTCGTCCTGTTTCCTGGCATATTTTGGAGGAATCAAGGCACTCCAATGTACCAAAAGTATACTCTCCCCTTAAGCGGATTAAGAGTAAAGTGTTGATAAATTTGGAGCAACTGATTTCTCCAGACTATTCCAAGCAACAGGCCTCCTTTATTTTTGTTTATCTCGTCCTGTTTCCCGGCACACTTTGGAGGGAGTTGTGACCCCCAAAACTATAGAGGTAAATATGAGACACCAGTACACAGAACTTGTCCAATATCCCAGGCTGAATCCTCAAGTTACAAGTCACTCTTCTGTCTTTATTAAGGGGAAATCCTTCTCTTTATTTTGGGGGGAAGAAGGTAAATTGAAAGACTATTAATTCCTCTAAACTATGACAGGAAACAAATGACCTCAATGTTAATAATTTGGGACGTGTTGTTTTTGTTATATCGTTTGGAGAATTCAGAAGTCCCCCAAATTTTCGAATATCAATAAAAAACATTCCTCAAGCCATTCTGTTAGATTCATGTACAACACAAGCCAAAAATAATGAATATCCAGGAGTATTAAAGGAGTATTAAGGGGGTGTGGGAATAGGGGGACAGGCTTGGGGGGGGGGTTGGGGGGTGCAGGAGTAGGGGGACAGGCTTGGAGGGGATTTGGGGGGGTTGGGGGGTGCGGGAATAGAGGGACAGGCTTTCTACCCACCCCAAGCGTGTCCCTCTATTCCCGCACCCCCCAGCCCCCCTCAAGCCTGTCCCCTACTCCCACACACCCATAAACGAGCTCAAGTACTATAGTGTATGTATGAGACAGGTGAAGCCTTGTAATTGGTTCACTGGTACTGTATGTCATATATAAATTCCAAACCCCAACAAGACCTGCTGGATACTTAAGAATACTGTGATCGTGTGTGAGAATTGGTGGCTTCTGATTCCTCCTGACTATGCCACTAAACAAACCCCTTCTCTATAGGTGGTGTCTCGTGGCAATAATTTGAAGGACTCATTTACCTTCAATTTTCTCTGACTATATCACAAGGTTCCTTAATAATATGGGCTCTTGACAGTACTCATTTATTATTGTATTTAAACTTAAGACGTGAAACAGGTTAGCAGACAGCAGTACCCACCACGACCACCACTACGACCACTACCACGACTACGACCACCACTACCACCACTACGACCACTACCACCACCACCACGACTACGACCACCACTACGACCACCACCACCACTACCACGACTACGACCACCACTACGACCACCACTACGACCACCACCACGACCACCACCACTACCACCACTACCACCACGACCACTACTACGACCACCACCACCACATAGTGTCTCTCGCCTCACCGCTCTTATCAGCTTTACACCCGATTGTTACGAGTGAGCGACCTTTGTGTGTTGGTGGTGGTGGTGGGGTGAAGTGTGCCGTGTGTGTGTGTGTGTGTGTGTGTGTGTGTGTGTGTGTGTGTGTGTGTTTGTGTGTGTGTGTATTTTTCCATTGCATAGTGTTTTTGTTGTTGTGCTGTATCTTGTGTGCTTGTGTATATTGTTTCATGGCATTGTGTTGTGCTGTGTGTGTGTGTGTGTGTGTGTGTGTGTGTGTGTGTGTGTGTGTGTGAAAGAGAGAGAGAGAGAGGGGGGGGGGGAAGGCACTGGGGGAATGAGTGTGTGTTCTGGACAGGTAGACATATAAAGATATATAGAGAAATTATATGTAATGGTTTGGCTGTCATTGTATAATATTGAGGCCTATACTCCACGATATACAGTAGGTAGAAACATACATTGTGTGTGTGTGTGTGTGTGTGTGTGTGTGTGAAAGAGAGAGAGAAAGAGAGAAAGAGAAAGAGAGAAAGAGAAAAAAATAGAATGAGAAAGAAAGAAAGAAAATAAGGAAGAAAGCAGAGAGAAAGAAAGAAAAGAGAATGAGAAAGAAAGAAAGAAAACAAGAGAGAGAGACAGAGACAGAGACAGAGAGAGAGAGAGAGAGAGAGAGAGAGAGTAACAGCAGAGACAACCACACTGGTGCTATTTTCTCAAACTTTTTCCCCACAGCAGAGTTAAGCCAACGTGTTAGGTTCACTTGCCACCTTTTGTTTTGTTGGGGTTGTTGTTGTTTTTACCTTGAACTCACAGCAGCACCCGGCACTCAGTCTACAACTTAAGCTTTGTCCTTTATTACAGTCATTAAGGGGACACGGGAGTAGGGGACAGGCTTGGGGGGGTGCGGGAATAGGAGGACAGACTTGGGGAGAGAGGTGGAAAGCCTGTCCCCCTATTCCCGCACCCTCCTAACCCATGGCATGGTCATGTGGAATCAGAAGCCTCCAATTTTCAAACAAGAAGTACATTCTGGCCAGGTTATATAAAATGGAGTATTGAAAAAGCCCCAATTTTTTTTAGAGTGAACCGGTACACATTCGACAGGTTATAATATAGATTGGAATAATATTATGTAGTCAGTGTTGGCGAGAGAGAGAGAGAGAGAGAGAGAGAGAGAGAGAGAGAGAGAGAGATCAGATATAAAACCTTATCCTGACCAGAGAGCCGAGTTGATATGTGTTCCTTTGAGACTCGCCTCACCTTAATTGTTTTGCTGGCACCGGGTCGGGTATTTGTTTGCTTTTCATAGACCATTAATAATGAAGGGGCAACACTGCTTCTGTCTCTCTGTACGCTTGACTACAATCGATTGCAATATTGGATTCTTTCTTTGTCAGATGTTGTTGAGGGATATACTATAATAATGAATGTAAACAAATCGTCATTAAAGAAAATCACCTTCCTATGTTATGTTTAAGTGAGGGATATAATATTGTGCATCATGAGGATAATCATTTCTTATATTCTAATTGTTTGCTTATTGTTGTACATATTGTGTGAGGTATATATAGTGTTTAGAGGTTGAGCATTGTTGGCAAATTGAAGGGATATTGCTGTTTCCTCCAATCTATGCTACAAAACAGATCCTCCCACTCATTTACTGAGATAATTTATTTCCTGGTATATTTTAGAGGATTCAATATCCTTCTAATTCTCTCATAAAAGAAAAAAAAACTCAAGCCTAAAGACATCACAATGAGGGAATATCACGTTAAACCAATAAAGAATTCTACAGGCACCCACTGTTTACATACAACTCCTGAGGCAATGTATCCCTTCATCTGTACGGAACTATATACTGTATTTCTCTTCATTCATCGTACCTCATAACTCAGTCGTTGTGGCAATGTTGGGTGTCCATAAGCGAGGCAATAACAGAAGTGGAGCGAGAGAGAAAGAGAGAGAAAGAGAAAGAGAGAAAGAGAGAGAAAGAGAGAGAGAGGCAAGGCAGAGGGAGAAGGAGGGGGAGGGGGGTCGCCGGCGTTCCCCATGACTGATGTCCCGGGCAATATTACCCCCATAACTCTGGCCCGCCGCCCCCCTCCACCGTAATTATTCTTATAAATGGACCATGACCTCTATCGCCCGCTGAGAGACTTGGCCTCAGTCGTATCCTTAGTTAAACCAGAACGACTTAAGGGGGCCATTTTATATCTTAAGACTTAACGTAAATAGAGAGTTACTGATTCCTCCAAATTCTTCAACAAAACAGGTTTCCTAAGCGATAACAGTATTCTAACTCACCCAAAACGACTTAAGAGATCATTTTATATCTTTAGAGTTAAATAGTGAGTTACTGATTCCTCCAAAATTATTCGACATAACAGGTTCCCAAAATGATAACAGTAATCTAATTCACCCAAAATGACTTAATTAGGGAGTCATTTAATATCTTTAGAGTTAAATAGAGAGTTACTGATTCCTCCAAACAGGTTCCCGAATCAGTAGCAGCACTCCAATTCACCCAAAGAAGTATATGGTCCTCCTAATGGGGAATTATATGAGGTCTGCCGCTGGTCCTGGCTGGTCTTAGTGTCTCTATTAAATTTTGACGTGGCTGGTCTTGTTCCCTGTATGTCCAAGACCATTTCAAGACACTACCAGTACACATCATGCTATTTGGAGTCTCATGTTATTATTTCCAAACTTTGCACAACACGTTACTTGACCTCATGATAATATTTCCAAATCTTGCACAACACGTTACTTGACCTCATGATAATGTTTTAAACATTGCACATAGTTGGGGGTTCATGATATTATTTCCAAACCTTACATAACACGTTACATGGGGGCTCATGATAATATATTCACACTGGAGTCTGCCTCGTCTCTGCTCGACTGGCTGTGGTGGTGGTGGTGGTGGTGGTGGTGGTGGTGGTGGTGGTGGTGTCCCTGGAGACTTTCGAGCGCCTCAAGGTAGCTCTCCACGACACTGTAAGGAATTCAAGTGACATGGAACTCAGCCAGGCATCGTACGCATTGCTCCTGGGGCTGGTTGACGGGCAGGCAGTCAGAAAGACAGACAGGCAGGTAGGCAGGATGTGTCGTTGGTAGGCAGAAAGGCAGATAGGATGTTTCGTTGATAGACAGGCAAGCATGTAGGTAGGAAGGATGGTAGGTAGGATTTTGGTTTGTTTGATGACAGGCAGGTAGGATGTTGAGTTGGCAGGTAGGCTGACAGGTAGGCACATGCAGGTAGACTGAAATAAAAAATAAAAAATGGCAAACTGATAAACAAAAAGGAAAAAAAATAAGGATGGAAGGGTGATAGGGTGATGAAGGGAAAACATTACCTCAATCTCTGCCAGTAAACAGTGAATGCTAATATAAACCTTAATTCGTATAAGAAGTGAACTGATTATCCCACATGGTGATTTGTTTATAGTATATCTCTAACCAGTATACGCCTCACCCCTATATTCCTCACCACAATATTCCTTACGATACCAACCACTATAAATAACACAAAAAAAAGACTGGACAAGAGTAGAGAGAGAGAGAGACAGAGAGAGAGAGAGACAGACATACATACAGATGGAGGCAGTGTTTCCCTTTCATAATACAATACACTGATCTGTACACCTTATTCCTTCCTCCCTTTGTGTTACACGTATAGGAAATAAGGGTCCCCTTCCAGTAGTGAGTGAGTCAGGCAGATGTGTGTGACAATGACCCACACATTTCCCCTAAGAACAGCGTGGTGGTGGTGTTGTCGTAAAGAGGTGATTTTTATTTTATTTTCTCGGGGGTGAATTGGAGTGGACATGCCCCTTCAAATTAACTACTGTATACAACAAAACGTATTTATCTTCTATACTCCAATTAATTAAAAGATTATCTGTTTTCTGGTAGTTTTTGGTGGAATCTGTAGCCCGTAATTCCCACGTGGTTAGAAAAGGTTTTGGAAGGTATATCTCTCCCTTCTCTCTCTCTCTATCTCTATCTCTATCTCTATCTCTCTCTCTCACTTTGCTGCTGCTGCTGCCAATTAATCTAACTTAATATTTTGCCCATATGTATTCCATCATATTCGACAAAAACCTTCCTAAAATGAAAACGAAATTAAAATTATTCCTGCCTGCTATATACATGCACAAAATAACCCCTCACATACACACACAACATACACACACATACACACACACACACACACGTAAACACACACACATACACAGATACTCCCTCCCACACACAGACACCCCACCCAACACACACACACACCCCACCCAACACACACACACACACAGAGATACCCCCCTCACCACCACCCCCAAACACACAGACACCCCCCCCAACACAGACACTCCCCCTCCACACACACACACACACACAAGCACGACACAAACACTGGTTGTCCATATCGCTGGCTCCCTCAGTCAATTATTTCGGTCCACTCCCCACATAGATTCCTTGAAAATTTACTCCAGTTTACATATAGATGACTTTCACACCACATCCAACCCACCAACCCGTCCTACCATGCTACACACACACACACACACACACACACACATACTAACACACACACACACACACACACACACACACACACACACACACACACACACACACACACACACATACATACATACACATACACATACACATACACATACACACGCAAACACAAACAATTCAAATACGCACATGAACACACACACACATACACATATATACGGTACACCTTCTATATTAATACATACATACACACATACACCAATTTGGCTAGTGGTACATATATTTCACGTTTCCTAGGACCGGTTTGTATGTTTTTAATTATAGTTTTTATGCATCCGAGTTAAGCATTTTTATTCCTATCAGCAGAAGGTTTGTGTTTTTGTATTCGTATTTTTAGTGTCAGTCTGTGTTTTTAATTTATATTTTAATGCCTGCCACATTCGTCATTTTCCCTCGACAATGGCTGCTTGTGTGTGTGTGTGCGTGTGTGTGTGTGTGTGTGTGTGTGTGCGCACGTTTTGTTGTTTAAATGTTTTTTTTATTGCATCTTCTTATTTATTTATTATCTTTTTATATCATTATACTTTAGGTCTCGAAAATCTGAGCGTTGAAAATAATGATGACGATTCTGTTGATAAGGATGATAATGATGATAATGATAGAATAATGATGATGATAATGATAATAATGATAATAAGAATAATGATGCTGATGATAATAATGAAAATTATAAAAATAATGATGATGATGATGATAAATATAAAAATAATAATGATGAGGATGATAATAATGATGACTCTTCCTAAAACATTTACCAGTTAATTTGATCCCTGACGCAGGTAATTTGGTGTTCCCGGCCTGACAGATCCCTAATGAACATCTGGATGGCTGAAAACTCCCTTGTATTGTACAGACATACAGCATTCATTAAAGGCACCATTATATAAACAGAGAGAGAGAGAGCCCTTCTGTTTTCTATCACACGGACTCATCAACGTACAGTCTCACAATCCCCTGTAAATAAATTAAGTAGCTCACAATCTCAGTCTCAGTCTCACAGTCTCACAATCTCACAGTCTCAGTCTCACAATTTCTAACTTACAATTTCACAGTCTCAGTCTCACAATCTCACAATCTCTAATTCACAATCAACTCAGTCTCACAATCTCTAACTCACAATCTAACAATCTCTGACTCACAATTTAATATTTTCATAATCTCGTGTAAATAAAAGCGGCTTTAGTTTATAGTCTCACAGTCTCACAATCTCTACGTATATACTGAGGTACTAAATCTTACAATCTCATGTAGATAAAGATAAAATCAATTCTGTAGTTCTCAATCTCACCACCCACGTCTTGTATGTAAACAAAAAAATAGCGACCACTGTACTGTAGTTTTCAAAGTCGTCGTGAGAGGTGTGAACAATGAATGTGTGTGTGTCTTGGCGAAGATAAAATGGTGTAGTTGGTGGAGTGAGAGTAAAGGCTTACGGCCTGAAACGACTCCATAAACAGTAAAGGGGAAGGAAGGCTGGGTGCAGGTTGGCTCGTGACGGGAGACAAGCAGAGTGAGAGGAGAGGGACACAGAGTGGGATGGTCTTGTTGTTGTTGTTGTTGTGGTGGTGGTTGGGTGAGGAAGGTGGTCATGGTGGCGTTGGAGATTATAGTGGTAGTGATGGTGGTGGTGGTGGAGGTGGAAAATTTGGAAATGGTTTGGTGGGGGTTGTTGATGGTGGTGTTGGTGGTGGTGGTTGAGGAAGCTATGATGGTGGAGGTGGTGGGGACGATTGTGTAGTTGATGGTGGTGGTGGGTGTTGGTGGAGAAGGAGATTATGCATGAAAGTGAAGAAGGTGGAGACGAAAGTGGAGTTGATAACAGTGATGTTGTCAGTGGAAGGCAGGTCAAGTCAGGGGGCCAAGTGAATCAGCTACAACTGCTCTGAGAACGGTAGGAAGAGGAAGAGCAATGGGGCCTTGGGGTGAGAGGGGTGTAAGGGGTGTAAGGGGTACAGACGGTGGTGGTGGGAAGATGAACGCTAATACAGACAGATGAGGTAGCCAGTCCAGGAGTAATATGGTCACAGCACCTCTTAATGGGGACACAGGGAGCCATTAGGTGTTCACAGGGACTCATAACACAAGGACACTCACTGCTTGTAATCTCTGTTTCTCACTTGCAAGGCGCCTCTCGGTAAATGTTATGCAATCCAAGACAAATTACACCAGAATATTACACAACTATACATTGAATATCATGGCTTTTCGTTCGACAAATATAATGCAATCAAAGACAAATTACACCAAAATATTACACAACTATACACAATATTCTGTAATTGAATGTCGTGGCTCTTCGGCAAATATAATGCAATCAGAGACAAACTACAACAAAGCTCTACACAACTAGGGAATTATATGCCACTTACAAACACTAGAACCTACTCGAGACGTGTAACTAAGACACTATTATTTTCTTTGAGGGGAATCGGTATATTTTCTCTTGGATATAAAATATATAATGAAATATGGTATACCCAACGCCTCAACTGATACCACAGCCCTCCTTCTCAATCACCTCTCCCTACGGTCGTAATTGGGAGCTTACAGACCCGATCCCGGAGAACTGGGAATACGTCTGTCTCTCTGTCTGTCTTTTCACCTCACACCCACTTTGTATGGTCTGCCTGAAGCCTGAAAAAGAGGGATGAGTTTATAAGATGTTGCATTTCAGTGTGTTAGGCCAATTGTGTGTTGATATTGAACGGGTTGAATGTATGTATGAGATTTGTAGATCCAGATGTGTGTGTTGAATGTGTGTGTCTATATATATATGTGTGTCTGTGTGTGTGTTTTGAAGATGTGTGTTGAAAATGAATGCACAGTACACATATTTCCGTAACCTAGCTCCTTTTTTCCTTCTCCACATCCCACTTCTCCACCTTTCCTTTTTCCTCTCCTCCT
>JAWZYT010003416.1:20000-22500 GCA_034508575.1 Petrolisthes manimaculis
TATTTATCTATCTATCTATCTATCTATCTACCAATCTATCCATCCATCCCTCACCACGAAAAATAATCCCACAATATCAATCTTTCTAACACACACACACCCTCTCTCTGACAACAGGTGTGGAGGGGAGCGAGCAAGTGCAACAGCAGGAGCCAAGACAGATGTTCACAGTACGACCGAGGAGTGTCCAGGTGTCGTCAGGGGAGGATGTGTTGCTGAGGTGTGTGGTGGCCAATCAGCAAGGCAAGGTGCAGTGGACCAAGGATGGATTCGCATTAGGTACGGTATAGGAGAAGTTATTGTCCACCCCCCAATACTTTTCATTAGTAATCCGTGTCTTAATTAAATTTCCTTGTGTGTACTGTTTATAGTCTATAATTATATGTGCCTTTAGTTAACTCTATATTATTATATCTACTCGTATGTATTAGTTAGTTCTTTATTTATATGTGTGTGTGTCTGTGTTTGTACACTTTTATATATTCTCTGTCTGAGTTTTCCTAGGTATGTGTGTTGTTTTATGACCTGTCGCTGGTTTCTTTCTGCTTCCTTCGTGGTTGTTGTCTGTCCCTCTTCTCTGTCTCCTTCTCCCTCATGCTACAGGATCTTTCAGGCTTAAAGTACTGTCTGTCATCTTTCTCCCCCTTCAGACAAATGGAAAAAAAATCTTGATGGTAAACTGTAGAGCTACTTAATTAATCCTCCAAGGTATATTACAAAACAGATTACGTAGACATAGCACTGAGGTCATTAATTTGTTTCCTGGAATAATTTGGTAGAATCAGTAGGGCTCAAAATCCCAAAATAAACGATTCCCTGTTATTTATCACCCACCTAATTATTCTACCTCACTTTCCCACTTCTGCTTTTTTGAACAAGTCGACAGCAAGCAAGGGTAGGGTCACCCACCACTCGTATATAGCTGTGCCTCATGGGAGAGAAGAGGAAGGAAAGGACAATAACAGTTTTCACTCGCGTCAAGATAATGTCAAGTGTACACACGCTTCTTAAATAACAGGAAGGAAGGAAGGAAGGAAGAGGGGAAGGTTGAGAGTGGAAGAGAAAGAGCTGGTGTTGTTGTTGGTGGTGGTGCTGGTGGTGTTGGTGGTGGTGGTAGTGGTAGTGGTGATGGTGGTAGTGGTAGTGGTAGTGGTGCTGGTGGTGATGGTGGTAGTGGTGGTGGTGGTGGTGGTGGTAGTGGTAGTGGTAGTGATGGTGGTGGTGGTGGTGGTGGTAGTGGTGGTAGTGGTGGTGGATAAAAGACTCTACCATATTTCAGCAGAGGATTTATGTATGGCGTCTCTTCTCTTATCAAGGATGGATTGCAACTTGTGAGGAAAAAGGAATGAGAGAGAGAGAGACGGGAAAGAGAGAAGGAGGGGAAAAGAAGGAAGGGTCAGAATGTAATAGATAGAGACAGATAGAGCGTGTGTGTGAGAGAGACAGAGAGAGAGAGAAAGTGTGAATTTGTGAGTGTGTGTGTGTGTATAATTTATGTGTGTATGCACGCATGCATGTATAAGTGTATCAGTCTATGTGTGTATAAGTATATAAATGATGTAATGTGTGTGTATGTGTGTGCTTGTGCGTGTGTGTGTGCGTACCTGGGTGTGCGTGTCTGGGCGTGCGTGCCTGGGCGTGTGTGTGTGCCTGTGCCTGTGTGTGTGCATGTGTGTGTGTGTGTGTCCCAACTGCATTTCCACCCTTCATTCCTTGCTCTGTTCGTCACCTGTGTGTTTGCTAACCTTCGTCCACTCGATCTCCTCCTCCTCGTTTTTATGTCCAGTTCACTTCAGTCAGATGGATGGACAGACAGAGAGACAGGCAGGTAGCACGGTGTCTGAATCTCTTGACTACTTCGCTGATTCCCACGCTGATCTCTCTCACTCACTCACTCACTCACTAGCTCACTGCACGCTGATATACATTTGTTTCTGTGTAACTCTGATTATTGTATTCACTATTTGACCCTTTCTCTATCTATTTATCTCTCGTTCACTTTCAAGCATTTTCATTTCCCCCACCCTCTCTCTTTCTCTCTCTCTCTCACACTCACACTCACACACACACACACACACATACACACACATACACACACATACACACACACACACACACACACACACACACACACACACACACACACACACACACACACACACACACACACACACACACACACACACACACACACAGCCAGTTCCTTCCTTCCTTTCATTTAATCTCGAAGCAGAGGCAGCAGAGGCAGAAACAGCAGAAGGAGGAGGAGGGAGAATCAAGGGTAAGACTCGATCCCTTCCTTGTTTGTCTTGAGGAAGCAAAGCAAAGGAAGGGGCCGAAGGAATCACTCACGCCTACGGGAAGGAAGGAAGGAAGGAAGGAAGGGAGGGAGGGTCAAATATTATAGGGGAAGTGGTGCCGACCTCAGCTGGAACGAGTTGTGGAAAGAGGATGAAAGGGTGGACAGGGAAGAGTAGAGGAGAGGAAGGGAAGGGTAAGG
>JAWZYT010003416.1:27500-35000 GCA_034508575.1 Petrolisthes manimaculis
TAATTTACCCTCTAAATGTTGTAATTTTATATGGTAAACGTATATATAGATTCCATTATTCGTCTATATATTATCCTTGAAAATGTGTAGAGTGAGGCGACGACAGGACTCTTGCCTCAGACTGTACATTCGTTTTCCACTGTTTGTCTTTTTAGTTAAGGTTTCTTCGGATTTTTCTCTCCCCTTCCGAGTTGCGACTTTTTCATTTCCTTTTGTCGTACGTCGGATGCGTTGAGGAAGAATATTTTTGTCGTGAGTGTCCTGTCGCTTCTGAAAGTACGTAGGCATCCTGTATTTAAGGGGAGGGTATAGTTTTGACATTTTTGAAGATTATATATCCTCCAAACTATTCCAGGCAACAGGATACCATTATTTTTCTTCATCTGGGTCTGTTTCCTGGCATACTTTGGAGGAATCAAGGCACTCCAATCTTTTAAAAGTATACTCTCCCCTTAAGTGGATTGTATATTTATTCCTCCTCCAAAGTATGCCAAGAAACAGAACCTCTAGATTTACTAATATAATGGTGTGGCCTGTTGGTGTTGCTTGGAATAGTTTGGAGGAATCAGTTGCTCCTCCAGATTTAACTTAACAAACACTGAACTAACCCATTAATTAAGGTAGACGGGCATATCTTTTTTGGCTCGAATTGGAGGGCTACTGATTCCTTCAAACTATGTCAGAAAACAGAATCTAAGGGAATCTGTTTTGATTGGAGAATTTAGAGGAATCATTAACACTCCTGAGGAATTGGATGGTAGATACTGATTCCTCCAAACTATACCATGGAGGAAACAGAAACTCCCTCTGAATAAGATAGGGACTCTGTTTTGTAGCCTATAGTTTGTAGGAATGACTGACTAAGCCTTCCCGTTCTTTACACAGGCTGGTCCATTAATTTTCCTCCTCTGGTTAGCACTCCACACTTGCCTTCCCTGACCGACTCCTTACTCCATTTTTTCGCCTCCTCCTCCTCCTCTACCATCTCACCTTATTCCTCATTTCTCTTCCTTCTTCTCCTTTCTCTTTTTCCTCCTCCTCTACCAACTCCTCCTCTACTACCTCCTGCTCTTCCACAATGTCAATATAAGCGATTATGTAATGATTGATCGAGAAAGAACCACAAGAAACAATGGGTTCAAAATAATCGGCAAAGCCTTTAGATCGGAAGAATCAAAACACTTTTTCTTCAACAGAATAGTTAATGTATGGAACTCTCTCCCAGCACAAGTAGTCAGTAGCAGTACGATTGATACTTTTAAAATTAAACTCGATAAATACATGATGACAAAACCTAACCTAACTTATTACCCGCCTCGTTAATTTTTTTTAATTATTTTTTAGATGTAAATAGATTATTGTGTTCTTTTTCACACTGTACTATAAAATTTCCTGTTCAGCTTTTTTTTTCTACTGTTGCACAGGTGTTTCTTCCACCACCTTTTTCAGGCTGGATTTTACCGGAGGGAGCGGTGGGTGGGGAGGGGCCTTCCACTTTATTATCCTTTTCCTAAGACATGTAGAAACCATAGACGTAGAGTAGTTACACAGGCAGCCTTGTGAGGCTCATCAGGGCAGTTGTTGCCTGTACCTCCTTTGTATTCCTTTGTATTCCACCATCTCACCTTATTCCTCATTTCTCTTCCTTCTTCTCCTTTCTCTTTCTTTTTCTCCTTTCTCTTCTTTCTCCTACTTTCTCTTCTTTCTCCTACTTTCTCTTCTTTCTCCTACTTTCTCTTCCTCCTCCTTCTCACCCATCTTCCTTCGCCTTCACCTCCTCCTCCTCCACCTCTTTCTCAACCACCTCATCTTATTCCTCTTCCTCCTCCTTTCTCTTCCTCTTTCTCTTCCTTTCTCTTCCTCCTCCTTCTCACCTCTCCTCCACCCCTCCTCCACCTCCACCTCCACCTCTCCTCTTCCTTCTCTTCACCCCCTCCCTTCTTTTCACCCCACCACCCCTTCATTTACCCCCCCCCCTCTTTTTTTCACTCCTCCCCCCTCCTGCTCACCACCTCCTTCAACTCCTTCTCCTTCTCTTCAACCATTAATTGCTCCTCCTCCTCTCCCCCCTCCGTCTTCTCTTTTTCCCCTCTATTTTCTCTTTTCCCTCTCTTTCCTCTCCCCTATCCTCCCCTCCATCTCCTCCTACCTTCCCTTCCCACCCTCTCCTCCCTCTCCTTCCATTTTTTTCTTTTCCCCCCTCCCTTTTCCACCTTCCTTTCTCTTCTTCTTCTCCTACCATCCCCTCCCTTTTCCCCCTCTTCTTCCCCAATGTCCTCCCCTCCTACCCTCTCTCTCTTCCATTCCTCCTCCTTCACACCCTCTCTCTCTTTATCCCTTGCCCCTCCCTCCTTTCTTTTCCTCTCCTCTTCCTTGGAGAAACTTGTGCCTCTCAGTGAAATCTCTTAACACAGGCCCTTCTCTCTCTCCTTTATCACACTCTTTACTTCAGTTTCTCCTTCGCTCTCAATTTTCAGCAGCCAAAGATAACACACACACACACACACACACACACACGCACAATGATTTTCTCTTTTTCTTTCATTATTCTGTTTCTCTCTGTGTCTGTTTATCTGTCTTTCTCCGTTTCTATTTCTATCTGTCTATCAATCTATATTTCTCTCTCTCTCTCTCTCTCTCTCTCTCTCTCTCTCTCTCTCTCTCTCTCTCTCTCTCTCTCTCTCTCTCTCTCTCTCTCTCTCTCTCTCTCTCTCGTTCTTTTCTATTTCTTTGCCTCTTTCTTTCCGTCACTGCCTCCCTTATCACTTCCTTGGCTAGTGGAGCGAAAGTAAGAGAGAGAGAGAGAGAGAGAGAGAGAGAGAGAGAGAGAGAGAGAGAGAGAGAGAGAGAGAGAGAGAGGGAATTGAAGACATTGAGTGAAAGAGAATGAGAAGGCCAATGAGGAGGAAAGGAGAGGGAAGGATGAAAGCGAGTGAGATATCGAGATTGGGAGTGAAGGATTGAATGAGAGAGGGAGAGGGAGAGAGAGAGAGAGAGAGAGAGAGAGAGAGAGAGAGAGAGAGAGAGAGAGAGAGAGACAGAGAGAGAGAGAGAGAAACCAGACACAGTAAGAGAGAGAGAGAACCAGACACAGAGAGAGAAAACCAGACAAAATGAAAAAAAAAAGCAAGAATGAATAACAGAGAAAGAAAAATATAAAAAATATAAAGTGAATGAAAGAATATAGACAGAAAACAAAACGAAAACAAAAACAGATCACCACCTCGTCAAAGCCTTTAAAATTCACCTCCCACAAATAATAATCATATCAACAAATCCAACACCACCTGCATGTACTGTACTGGAAGGAGAGCCTCGTTTGTTCGTTCCTCCGTCCCCTGTGATATCCAACGCCTGGTGACCAACGTAGGAAGGTAAACCAAGAAACATAAAAGCCTCTTATTATGAACGGTAGGAAATGTAAGCTTATTGTCGTGTCCCCTCTCCTGTGTGTTATGTATGACTGACTGACTGACTGACTGACTGGCTGGCTGACTGGCTAACTGACTGACTGACTGACTGACTGGCTGGCTGGCTGGCTGGCTGGCTGGCTGGCTGGCTGGCTGGCTGGCTGGCTGACTGGCTGACTGACTGACTGACTGACTGACTGACTGACTTGCCACGTTTGTCAAGTTTCGTCGTCGTGAGAGAAATTGGTTTTGCTGCAACATATATTTTTTTTCTTTTTTTCCTGACCACCTTTTTTTTCCTTCATACAGGGAATTTTCAGTACTATTATATCATGGTTAGAATATTCATTGTTTAAATAATCATTGCTAAAATAATAATTGCTAAAAGAATCATTGCTAGAATAATCATTACTAAAATAATCATTGCAAAAATAAGAATAGTTGAATTATTCATTGCTAAAAAATCACTGTCAGAATTACCATTGTTAAAATAATTAACTTTGCTAAAAGAATCCTTGCAAAAAAATATATATGCTGAAGTAAACATTCTAAAATAATTATTTCCGAATAATTATCGCGAAATTCATAATTGCTAAAATTATCATTGCTAAAATAATTATTGATGAATTGAGGACAGGTTCTCTTGGCAGGCCTAAACGACTAGAGATATAATTATATGTATGTATGATTGACTTGATACATACATAAATTCATATATACACACATTGTTCCCTAATTACTTCTGTACCTTTACACAACGAGTAATTAATGACTTTAATTGCAGTCCCCACTTAATGATGACAATTATAATTATTCCGGGATGATAGAGGCTCGTCATAACACAAAGCTGTATCTCCTTTAAGCGGATAGTATACATTTAGTACCTACATTAGAGTGCCTTGAATCCTCCAAAGTATACCAGGAAACAGGACCAAATGAACAAAAATAATGGTGACCTGTTGCTTGGAATAGTTTGAAGGAACCAGTTGCTCCAGATTTACCAACACTGTACTTCCCCCTTAATGTCCAATAGTCTCTCTTGCCTTCGTGTTTTTCGTCCCTGCTATCAATCACAATCTCCCTCTTCTCAAAGTGTATTTTAATCCTATGTTGGTCTTCTCTCTTCCTCATCAACTCTCTCTCTCTCTCAGTAGACTACAAATCGTGATTGTTCCTTCTTTATCCATCGTATATTTGTTGTTGGTACTTCCTCTCAGTCACCTTCCTCTTCTTGAAGGCCGATAGAGCAGGTATTGTAACCTTTCTTTCTCATCAGTCCTCTCTTTCAGTACATACAACAAATCATGACGGCTAAAATTGTCTCTTCTTTCCTTCTAGTTTCTTGGTGTTTGTTGTCCCTTCCTCTCTATCATTTTCTCCTTCGCTTTACATGGCCTACATAGCAGATGGGGTCTTCTCCATTTCTCATCAATCAACGTCCCCTCAAACTATGCAACAGAGACGAACGAACGAAGGAACTTTTGGTCGTGATTCTAAGATGAAGTTGGAGCCAAGACACATGGTTTGTTGTCATCAGTATAATAAAGCAATACGTCCCCGTCCCATAACTCACGGGGATTAGGAAAAAGACTTTATTATTTTCTACAAGGCCGAGACGGACAGGAAGACAGCTGGCTCGTCGTGGGTGGAGGTGAAAAAGGAAGAGAGAGTGGTGGTGGAGGTGAAGGAAGAATGGGAGGTGGTGGTGACAGACAGACAGTAGTGGTGATAGTAGTGGTGAAGAATAAGAGAGTGGTGGTGGTGAAGGAGGTGGAATAGGAGGTGGTGGTGACAGACAGACAACGTGTAGGTGGGGGTGAAGAAGAGAGTGGTGATGGTAGTGGTGAAGGAGTGAAAAAGAGAGGAAAAGATGGTGCAGCTGAAGGTACTTTGATGGTGTGGCTAGTGATGATGGAGGAGGAACAATACTAGAAAATAGAGATGAAGGAGAAGAAGGAGAAAAAGGTGAATGTATAGAGGTAAAGGAAATGGAATGATGATGGTAGTGGTAGTAAAAGAATAACTACACCACATGTATTATTATTATTATTATTATTATTATTATTATTATTATTATTATTATTATTATTATTATTATTTTGTTTATTATTATTATTATTATTATTATTAATTTATTTATTTATATATTTATTTATCCCCACACCCAGTACACCAACAGCTTACCAACCTCACCTCACATAAATAAAAAATAAACCTTGTCAATTTATATATATATGAGTTAATGACGATGTATATTATAGTCACGTTATCCGGAAAAAAAAAATAAAAAATAAAAAGTTTGGATACAATAATTGTGGGGGAAAATCATGTTTGTTTGTGTATCAGTGACGCATTAGGTGAATTATACTAGTGTTGTAATTATCTTGATGATGTGGTTGTTTGTTGTTGTTGTTGTTGTGGTGGTGTGGTGGTGGTGGTGGTGGTGGTGGTGGTGGTGGTGGTTGTTATTGTTGTTGTTGTTGTTGTTGTTTTTATTGTGGTTTTGATTGGTGGTGGTGGTAGTTGTTGTTGTGGTGGTGGTGGTGGTTGTTGTTGTTGTTGTTGTTGTTGTTGTGGTGGTGGTTGTTGTTGTTGTTTTTGTTGTTGTTGTTGATCAGCGAAACTATTGGTGATGAATGTTGACTGTGTAGACTATAAACCTTTAATGCAATCCTATATTAACCACCACGTATACTGTTGCTGTTTGGAGCTATTCATTAGTATACGGTGCAGAGTTTATAGGTATTGTGTTGAAATCCCTGGGCCCTTTACTACCGGTGAGAGAGAGAGAGAGAGAGAGAGAGAGAGAGAGAGAGAGAGAGAGAGAGAGAGAGATTGAGAGAGAGAGAGACTACGTATATGTCTGTGCTGCGTGAGAGAGAGAGAGAGAGAGAGAGAGAGAGAGAGAGAGAGAGAGAGAGAGAGAGAGAGACTACGTATATATATGGCTGTGCTGCGTGAGAGACTGACAGACAGACAGACAGACAGACAGACATACAGAGAGAGAGAGCAAAGTGTGTATGTATATGTATATGTGTGTGTGTGTGAGTGAGAGGTATATCCGAGCATCAGGCAGCGAGTTTTCATTTGTCAATATGGTATTGCGTTGGTCCGGTTTGTTGCATTAATCCGCCACCACGTTGTCAGGTTGGAAACACATCACGGTTGGCGGGAAAAATGACCCCCACTTTAATACCGAGTGTCGCTGTTCATTTTTTATCGAGCGTAAACTATTATTATTTATCGCCAGGTGTGTTCAGTCTTACGTCAAAAATTCTGGCGGGGAAAATAACAGCCTTTTTGATAGTCCTCGGTGACATGCGATTGTTTATTTTCAACGAGCCTAAAATATTTATTGCTGTTCAGTGTTCTCAGTTTTCCGTCAAAATGAGAGCTGGTAAAATGACAGCCAATATGATAATCCCCACCTGACGTTCGTTGTTTACTTTTCAACGAGCCTAAATTATTTAATGCTGGTCAGTGTTCTCAGTCTCCCGTCAAAATAAGAGCAGGTTAAAATGACAGCCAATATAATAATCCCCACTTGAAGTCTTTACCTTTATTATGACGTGATGGAGCCTAAAATATTTGTTGTTTTAGCGTTCGTAGTCTTCTGTCAGTTTGTTTTGGGTGGATGGTTACAGGAGGCTACTTTTCCGCGATTGTAAATTAATAGATAAATAGAAGAGTTAGTAAAATGGTAAATGATTAAATATATATAATAAAACTATTAATAAATACCTTGGAGAGAGTGATTGATCGAAATTGCCAGCTACTACCATTGCTACCACTATCACTGGCAATATCACTAACACTAATACTACCACTACCACCTATTTGATACCTGTCCCTCTTTTCTTTCTATTTCCTTCCGGTTTGCTGTCTCACCTCTCTATCACCTTTTTCTGGCGCTATACGACCTCGCTATTGCGGCACCTAATATCAATCAATCAATCAATCCTATTAAACACTACCACCTCCACCTTCACTACTACTACCACCTCTACCACTATCACCACTACCACTATCACCTCTACCACTATCACCACTACCACCACTACTACCACTACCACTAACACCATTACTACCA
>JAWZYT010003417.1:2500-27500 GCA_034508575.1 Petrolisthes manimaculis
TTAGTAGTTATTATTAAGGTCGAGTCGTTCGCTAAGTGGTTAATGCCGTATATAGATTGGTGTTTGGTAGTTGGGTTAATGGTTATTAGTTGGTATAGTTTGGTACATAACTTATTTATCGTCCCTTCCTCCCTACAACTTTCTCTAATCTTTTTCTACCCTCCCAGCCTCACTTATCTTTACCAATATATATTTTTTTCTTGGTGAGGTTTCCTGTGTACTTCTTCGCCTCTTTCCCTTCCCCTACTCCACATCCTCATCTTCCCCTCCTCCTCTCCCTCCTCCTATTCCTCCTCCTCATTTCGACTTCCCATCCCATCCCACACTCCCACTCCATCCCCTCCCACTTCTTCCTCCATTCAGCTTCCCACTCACTTCCCCTTCCCCCTTCCCCTTCCCACACATCCACCCCAACACATCTCATTCTCATTCATGTCTGTCTTTCCTCCTTTTCTTATTCATTCTGATCCACTTTGCCTTCATTTTCTTGTTCTTCCTTCTTCGTCTCGTATTTCTCCATCCACCTATCTTTTCCCTTCCTTTTATTCCTCTTCCTTATCCTTCTCCTCCTTCTCATCATCATCATCAATTTCATATTCTTCTACCTGGTCAAATTCTTCTTTATCATCATTTATCTCCTCCTACTCCATTATCTCTTTCTCTCCTTCTTGCCCCTCCTCCTCCTCCCCCTCCTCTTCCTTCTCTTCCTCCTCCCCCTTCTCTCCCTGCTCTCCCTCCCCCTTCTCTCCCTCCTCTCCCTCCCCCAACGACCACACAATCCTTCAGTCAATCATGCGAGAAAATAGGCTGGCGAGGGTGTGAGGGCGTGAGGAGAGGAGGGGGGAGAAAAAAAGCAGAAACCAGGGAGAAAAGACGGGAAGCTAGAGAGAGAGAGAGAGAGAGAGAGAGAGAGAGAGAGAGAGGATGGGGGGAGGGAGAGAGAGAGAGAGTGGAAGAGTGGGAGAGGGTGTGTGAGAGAGAGTTGCGATGTGAAATGGAACTAAAACAAGGGCTAAGGTAAGGAGAAATGAAAAGGGGAGATAATATGTATACATGTATAACAAGAATAAAAAAACAAAGTAAGGAGAAAAAATAGAGATGCAGAGATGGATTAATGAAAGAGAAAGTGAATTAGAATGACAGTAAAAGGTGGATAAATAAAAGGGAATCAGAAATAGTGAAAAGAATGCAAGTTTAGGACGAAGAAAGTGAATGAATAAATGAACTAAAAGTGAAGAGAAGGAAGGGAGGAATATAAAAATGAAAGAATGAATGAATGGTGGGAAAACATAAATAAAGAAGAAATGACGAGAAGAGAAAATGAAATTACGTGCGAGAGCAAGGAACGAAAGAGAAATTGCTGGAGTGAAGATGATAAAGAAACAATGAAACAAAGACAGAAAGAAATAGGAGAAATAAATAAAGGAGGATGAGGAATGTGAAGATGGACATTGGGGTTAATGGAATAGATTTATGAAGGAGGGAGGGAGGGAGGGAGCGTGAGGTGAGGAGAGGTGAAGGTGGGGAGAGGCAGGGAAAAAAGAAGTTGTTTATAGGGAAAAAGAAATAAATAAAAATGAGAGAGAGTGTTAGAGAGAAAGAGAGACAGAGAGAGAGAGAGAGTAAGAGACAGAGAGAGAGAGAGTGAGACACAGACAGAGAGAGAGTGAGAGACAGACAGAGAGAGAGTGAGAGACAGAGAGAGAGAGGGAGGGGGGGAGGGAGGGAGAGAAGAGGAAGGATGAGAATAGTTGAGAAGTTAAGAGGAGGGTGGTGGTATGGGTAGAGGCACGAAGGATGGGTATGTAGGCAGAGGCGGGTGAAGGAAACGGAAAGAATGAAACAGACAGACAGACAGATAGATAAATAAACAGATAAACAGACACACAGCAGAACAGATAAACGGAGTATGGGAGTAAATGAATAAGAGTGGAAATGGGCGAGTAAGAAAGAGTAGGTGGAAGTGAAAGAGTGAGTAATTAAGAGCAGAATTGAATATGCAAAAGCGAGAGTAAGTGAGATTGAGTGGGTGAGATAGACTGATTGATTGATTGATTGATATTAGGCGCCGCAACAGCGAGGTCATATAGCGCCAGAAGAAGGTGATAGAGAGGTGAGACAGCAAACAGGAAGGAAATAGACATAAAGAGTGAGTGAGTGAGAGTAAGGTGGTAAGATTGAGTAAGAGTGAGAGCAAGAGTTGAGCATCCATATTTATCCCCCCCCTCTCCCCCCCACCACCATTACCTGAAGAAGAGGGGGAGGGGGGATCCAGGGAGGGGGGTGGGGGTGGCAGGATCCATATGAGGGGGAGTGGGGAGGATCTAGAGAGGGGGACAGGATTCTAATGAGCCTAATCTCAGATAATTGTACCCAGTAGTACCATTGGTAGGCATAAAGTACAGCCTTGGGTAGGGAAGTGGAGGTGGGGAGGGAAATGGGAAGGGGAGAGGAAGGGAGGGGGAGGAGTTGATGATGGTAAAGGAGGTGAGGAGAGGAGGGAGGGAGAGAAGGAAGGGAGGTGAGGAGAGGAGGAAAGTGAAGGCGGGTAGGGAAATAGGGAGGGGAGGGAGTAGGAAGTTAGGAGGGTAGGAAAGTGGAAGTGGGTATGGAAATGGGAAGGGGAGGGAGAGGTAGAAGGAAGGGAGGGAGAGTTAATGATGGCGTGAATGATGAGGAAAAGAGGTAAAGTACTGTGAGGGATGGATGGTGATTTAGAGAGGAAAGAACGTAGGAGGAAAATTTTATTTAATGAAGGAGGGTGTGAGGCAGGAAGGTAATAGAGTTACAGAATGGAGGTAGGAAGGGAAGGGAAGGGAGGGGAGATAGGTATGGAACATGTACACACACAATCAAAAGTACCGTCACATCTTAATTTTGTATTATCGTGAACTCTGAAATTAGTACTGAGGTATAAATGAGAGGCAGGAATTTGCTTTTTCCGCTTGACATTGAGATCCAAATTGATTTTTAGACTCGTGAAGATAATAATATTTTAACTCGAAACAATGCATCTCAAAGGTCACCATCAGAGAGGAAACAGTATAAACCAAAAATGTCATTCTTCCAAGGTCATACGAAGTTGCCAAGAAACAAAATTTAGCCATAAATGTACAATGCAGGGCGAATATTGTTCCCCTCCTGCCTTGCCTTCAGTCTTTCACTAGTTGTGTGTACTGTACATTCACGAAAAAAAATGAAATTATAAGATTAATAATATTATGCTCGTATCATAATAAAATACGAAGATTGAATTAGAGTTAAGGCAACAGAGAGTAAGCCTTGAGTGTTGTCCAATTACTCTTCGATAATCTTAACTCAAATACCATCGAGCAATAAAGGAATGAAAGTAGCAAAGATGGAAAGAGTGTGTTTTCGTAGATGGGATAGGAAATTAGCCTGCTTTATGTGTTGGAAGTTGGGAAGGGAGAAGGATGACCGAGGGAAGGTGAGCGAGGAGGAACTTTTAAATATGATGTGAGAGGACTGGAGTTTGAAGGAAAGGAGGGATGGGGAGGGAAGGGAGAGAGGGAGGGATGGGGAGGGAAGGGATAGAATTAGGGATGGGGAGGGAAGGGATAGAGTTAGGGATGGGGAGGGAAGGGAGAGAGGGAGGGATGGGGAGGGAAGGGAGAGAGGGAGGGATGGGGAGGGAAGGGAGAGAGGGAGGGATGGGGAGGGAAGGGAGAGAGGGAGGGATGGGGAGGGAAGGGAGAGAGGGAAGGGAGAGAGGGAGGGATGGGATGGGGGGAAGACCGAAGTTTTTCACAGGTGGTCGTGATGGCTGTACAGAAAAGGACTAATTATTTCCAGATGTAGAGAGCAGGTGTGTGTGTGTGTGTAAATATAAATGAGGGTACAGAAAGGGATAAAGATAAAATGAGAGAGAGAGAGAAAGAGAGAGAGAGAGAGCGAGAGAGAGAGAGAGAGAGAGAGAGAGAGAGAGAGAGAGAGAGAGAGAGAGAGAGAGAGAGAGAGAGAGAGAGAGAGAGAGAGGATTAGGGAAGAAAGAATGGAAAGTGAAGGAAGAGGGAAAGGGGGGCGTAGCAAATATAGAATCTAATAGAATAGAGTTATATATACCGACACATACATACCTTTAGAGGCTAATACTGTATAATAATCCCTAATAACTATGTTTGCTACAATGTAAACTTAATGGGGTAATACACTTTTGGTATATTGGAGCTCAATAATTCCTCTAAAGTATCCTAGAAAACAGAACCAGATTAATAAACATAATGATGTCCTGTTGCTTGTAATAGTTTGGAGGTATCAGTTGCTCCAGATTTACCAACACTGTACTTTTAACCTTCTTATTTAACTAATCTGTATTTTAAGACCGAAGAAAAGACTAAGTAAGTAAGACCTTATATGATATTGAAGAGGAGATAATTATGAGGAGTGAGGGAAATCAAGATGAGGGGAACAGCAGAACAGACAACCAGGAAGGAAAGTAAGAGAGAAAAATAGAAATGAGATAAAAATATGTAGATATAAAAATAGTCCGCAGTAGAGATTAGAGGCTCAGTATATGAAGAGACAAACACATAGATAGATAGATAGTTATATATATAATAGACAAACACAGTGTAAAACTTCGTAAAAACTGACTTACACACAGATTATGCTGTATAAGTAGACAATTACCGGTAGTATATATTCAAATGGATACATAAATAGATAGGCAGATAGATAGATAGATACATAGATATACAAATGGATAGATAAATTAACATTTATTCAAATCAATAGAAAGTAGATATACAGTATATTCATATGAATAGATAGACAGATAGATAGACAGATGGATAGAAAGATATTCAGATGGATAGAAAATAGATAAACAGAAAGAGAGATGGATAGATGGATAGATAGATAGATAGACTGTCAGATAGATAGATGAATAGACAAATAAATAAATAAATAGATAGATAGATAGATAAATAGATAGACATAAGTTGATAGCTAGATATACAAATAAATTGATAGATAGATAGACAGATAAATAAATAGATTGATAGATAAAGAGACAGATAATTAGTTAGACAGATAAACAGATAGATAAATAACTAGATAGACAGCCAAATAGATAGGTAGCTAGATAGATAGATAGACAGATAAATAACTAGATAGACAGCCAAATAGATAGATAGGTAGCTAGATAGATAGATAGACAGATAAATAACTAGATAGACAGCCAAATAGGTAGATAGGTAGCTAGATAGATAGGTAGAGAAGGAGAGGAGCGTCATTAATACCATCAGAGTCCTGGCAGCTAAACCATTAAAGCATTTCTCTCAGCATTACTGGTGCTGCTTCACCACCTGGCCCCCTCCCTCCCTCCTTTCATACATACCCTCACTAATGCCATACCTTCACCTTCATATCTCTCATTCCCTCCTTTCATACATACCCTCACTAATGCCATACTTTCACCTTCATATCTCTCATTCACGTTCATATCTCTCTCATTCCATACCTTAACCTTCATATCTCTCATTCCCTCCTTTCATACATACCCTCACTAATACCATACCTTCACCTTCATATCTCTCTCATTCACGTTCATATCTCTCTCATTCCATACCTTAACCTTCATATCTCTCATTCCCTCCTTTCATACATACCCTCACTAATGCCATACCTTCATTACTCTCATTCCCTCTCTTCATATCTCTCTCCTTCACATTCATATCTCTCTAATTCCATACCTTCACATCTCTCTCTCCTTCTCTCCCTTCACATTTCTCTCCTTTCCTCTCTTCATATCTCTCATTCCCTCTCTTCTTGCTCGTCTCAGCCACTGTGATAAATTTAGATAGGTATTCCTCTTTTGTGGGGGCAACTTGACCATTTAGCAAGCCAAAGAAGTGTAATAATAATAATAATAATAATAATAATAATAATAATAATAATAATAATAATAATAATAATAATAATAATAATAATAATAATAATAGTTATAAGAATAACAATAATAATGACAACATCTATCAATATCAGTAATTGTGGCGTAAAACTAATAATGTAGTGTGGTTGGCTGATATGCCACTACTGCACTGAAGGCCTTGTTATTGTATACATATAGGGGTTCTAATTACACCCTCCAGTCATTACCCTCCAGCCAGTAATAATGGCTCTGTTATTTCAAGTTTTTATCAGTGATGGTAAAATGTTAAAAAAAAAAAATAATGTACCCTCTTTTATTAATTGGCCTGACCTGGTTAAAAATATATAAGCTTATTTTCCCAGTCTCGAATCAATCATGTAAGAAGTCATTAATAATAGTATCTTTTTATATATGTAAATATTTACTTTTTTTCTTTTTCTTTTATAACCATTTCCTTTCTTTTACTTTTCATAAACATTTTCTTTCTTTTACTTTACTTTCTTTCACTTACTTTCTTTTACTTACTTTCTTTTACTTATTTTTTACTTTCTTTCACATACAGAGTTTTCTGATGACGAAATATTTTCTCATGGATATATGTTTTGAGTTCTGACCTTTACCCAAACCGTTATAGGTAAAGTGAAGATGTTGACTACTGGTTACAGTGGTATGTCACATAGACGTGGCAAAAGATATTAAGAAAAAGAAATTGTATATATCTATGTTTTATATATATTTTTATTTTATGGGAGATGGGCTTCAAAACTTATCACTACCTTCACACCATTACCAATCCGTCAACCCATCCCCTCCACCACCAACGGTACGACAACTCCTGTCCTTTCTCGTCCACCACATACATCCACCCACCCACCCACCACCTCCACCAGCATCTCCTTCCACCTTCTATAAGCAATCAACACGACCACCAACCACCATATCCTCCACTTTCACCAACACTTCCTCCACCACCATATCCTCCACTTCCTCCACCACCATGTCCTACACTTTCACCAACACTTCCTCCACCACCTGTACTCCCTCCTTCACTACCGTCGCCACTACCACCGCCACCGCCACCTCCTCAAACACGCGACAGGAAGCTCGTCACTGACATTAATATTCATAGCGCGACTCTGAGGCCAAGGAAGGTAAGGGGGACGGAGGAAGAAAGTGTACCTCGCTGACATAAGAAACTCACCAGGTATTCTTACAGGCGCGTCTAGAAGGCAATTATTTTATAGCAATGTTAAATACGAATATCGCCAGTTATACTTTAAAATGTATATTGTATCTCGAGTGTACTAGAATGTATTGTATTGCATAATCGTTCCTGAAAGATATTCTGCGCTGAAAAAACAGTATATTTGCTTTTGCTTGTGTATATTCCTCCCCTCGATGCTAGGCAGTCTGTATACTAGATAATATTATAGTATGGGAGAGAATATAAACAGTTAAAAATGCAGTATTACTAATACTGAGTTTGAATCGTAACTACCACATGTATGTAATATCAGAGACCGAGAGAAACATTGTAGTTTGGTTAAGCAAAAATAGAAGGCAACATCACTGTGGATTCCAAACATGTAGTATTATGTTGAAATCAGCTTTCAATGAAATACTCATTAATTATTTTTTCTGTTGGTTCCCAGAGGAGAAAAGTTTAGCAAACACTAAATGTAGGGTAGTACACTTTACTCATTAGTGCTCTTTTGTTACAATTTATATTTACAGAGCAACATGTACACAAGAAAACACTTGCATCAAGCTTCCAGGATATAAACAATGCCTCTTTTATAACCCATTACATTCGAAAAACAATACATCTCGCCCCTTATGAGGGGGGGGGGGACACGAATGGAGTGAACCCCTACGCATCTATTGCAAGGAGAACTACTTTTAATAGTATCAAATAATAATCCCTTCTGCTTCCCGGTTTAGAAGTCCCTGGCTCACATGGACTCTGTAACACCCTTCTAGGATAACATAAAGCTTTACAAAGCCTCCATACCTTGCTAAGGATTTCGATACCCTTACAAAATCAAGGTTTAATATGATGTACAGTATGTTTAGTCAAGCCGTGCTGAGGGAAATGTAGTGTAGCTGTGGTTGCGATGGTGGCAGGTGAGGGGGTTCAGAGAAAGTTGTTGTGGGAGATAGAGGGGAGGAGGATAGTAGGGGGTGGGAAGTTTGTGAGAGTTAAGGCCTGGAGAGTTTAAGGGGAGAGGGAGTCAGTGGAGCGTGGCAGGCAAGTGTAGGCCAGAGTTGGAGGGGAAATGGATATTGATGGGATGACGGCCGCTCTTGTCAACGTAGAAGTGAGATGCTTTCTGTGAACTTGAGGCCACTGGTTTGGTTACTGCAAATCATACCAAAAAATAAACTACATACTACTTCAGTCTAGTTTAGCTTTGTGGCAAATTTTGGAGAAAGCAGAAGCCCTCAAATAGCTTCTTTTTTTTTTACATCACCTCACTTGAACCTTCGTAGTCACATACTGTATGGACAGGGACGTAATAATTTGATAATTATTGTTCTGTGGTAACTATGTTATGAAATTTGGCCATCTCAGGAATACATAATTATTTATCTAGATATAATTAGAACTTTTGAAAATGGATATATTTAGTATATCATCATCACCATTATAAGATTGCTACATTTTAAAGTTGGTATCTCTATAAAATAGATTTCTCTAGAAGAATATCTTAATGTTAGAAAGTTATATAACAAAGACACTATCTGCCTAACAATATTTTCTAAGAAACTGAGGTAACAGGAGGGTAACCATCCTCCCGAAGTACAGGTACCAAGCAGGTTATTGAGTCTTGAACCCAGAACCTCTTGGTAGTAATGTGTTGTAGAAAGGATTGGTTTGTTTACACTTGATATGAGGACTGACTTGCCCCTCGTGTCCTGCCAGCCAGCCAGCCAGCCGGGTGACAACCTCTTTTCTCTTCTGTTACCATTTTAAAGATTCACAGGGAAAAATATGGGATTCAACAACTCTCAAAATATCCACAGCTATGTCGCCTATCATTGCTAATAATTGGTGTATAAGGTGTAATATATACAACATGTATATATACAAGTGAAGATAGAATGTTCTTAATTCATTACAGCCTTACATTGACAGGCAAAGCCACTGGGAAAACTGGAAGTAAAGTTTACGTAGCAGCTATTTACTCCTTGAGTGGTTACAGTGACGCCTCGGAGAAATTAACTCTCCACTTATCTGAGTGACGGCTGGAGTAAGAGATGACACATGACTTTCTGTTGCAGGCACCACCTCATGCAACCACTATATCCACCACCACCACTACCACCACCCTCTCCATTACCACCACCACCACCACCTCATGCAACCACTATATCCACCACCACCACTACCACCACCATCTCCATTACCACCACCACTAGCCTCATTACTGTCACGGGATTTTGCAACTCTCACTCGTTTTCTGTTCTACACTTTGATTTTATCCCTCAAACTTTTTTCATTTTGACTTTCCCTTTCAATTTTGGTGAGTGTCAGTGATCGAGGTATATTCTCGGTCGGTTTGCATTACAGGAAATTTGCAAATTGGGCAAACTTTTCGAAATCGGATTTTCTGTTAACTTTTTCTTTTTTTTTCGTCCCAAGGTGTAGCTTAAGAAAGTTTTCCATTTTATGTACAGTAGTAGTAGTAGTAGTAAAGGCTGTACTTGTCATTCCATTAAGTCTCCAACAACCCACCTTTTTGCTCATCTTTTTCCAACTCACCAAAACACAAGTTGTGGAAGAATTTCATATTCGTAGGTCTCCTTAAGGGGGTGCGGGAGGCTTGGGGGGGGGGGTCTGGGGGGTGCGAGAATAGGGGGACAGGGTTGGGGGGGTTTGAGAACCTGCCCCCTATTTCCGCACCTCCCTAAGCCTACTCCCAAGCCTGCCCCTCTACTCCCGCACCCCCCAAGACCCCCGCACCCCCACAAAGCCCCCCCCCCAAAGCCTGTCCCCCTATTCCCGCACCCCCTTAATGTAATTGTAGAGTGCTGTAGTTGGTAATGGTTGTTTAATTTATAATTATAGTAATATGAATTTATTTATTGTACAGTGGTAAATTGTGCCTTAATTCCAAGAGGTTCCTCCTGATAACCAGCCATGGAGGCCTGGAATATAACAAAGAACACACTAACTAGTTCTTGGCGTATTATAGCAACATTTCATATTAGGCTTCCTTCGTCCTCAAATTCATTTTCCTTCGTCCTTTGGTCAATTTAATTCTTCCTCTGTTCTCCAATTCCTTTTAAAAGACCTAAGTTGATATTAAAGAGGTTTGAGTGTCCATCGAGGGTGTATAGGTGGAGGCGACATGACCATGGCTCACTAATCCAGGGGTTCGAATCCCCTCCAACCCCCCATTGATCATTAAAAAAAAAATTGTAAGCCTAGAACACTCCCCGGTCATCAGCGATTAAACTTATGTAAAAATTACTACTCTAGGTTAAAGGATGTGCGCGTGCATAGCGGCTAAACAGACAGACAGACGGAAAGACAGACAGACAGAGTGTCTTATATATTAGATGATCTATCTCCAATAACGAAAATAACAGAAATAACAGAGTAATAATAATTTGGTGTTGTTTCTTTTGTATATCTTCTTAGTATATAATAAATTATAAAATAATTTTTTTGAAAAAATATATAAAAATAAAACTTTTGAAAAAATGATAAAACTGTTCAAAAATAAAAACAACTGTCAAAACCCGAAGTGAAGGTCGATTCGAGGGTGATTCTGTGACAATGTATTTTACAGAGATAGGTATTATCATCTTCACTACCCGGTGTGACCTCATGATAAGTGTTAACATCTTCACTATTAAGTGGAAGAGACATTGCCCTTTATATTTATCAGAGATAAGTATTAACATCTTCACTACCTGGTGTGACATCTGATTGGGTGGAGGGGCGAGCGAAGCGAACCGCGAGTGGGGTGGCGGGCGAGCGCAGCGAGCAGCGCCCCAGGCAAAAGCACCCGCGGCAAAGCCGCGGTGGGCGAAGCCCAGTTCTTGTTAATTTATAAATTTAATTTATTTATGTTTGCAGTGCATTGTCAAGCCACACATAATTATGATCCCTAAGAAAAGATATCGGAAAGAATTAAGTTGTTCTTACATTGATATTTTATGCCTTATGAACCATGAACTTTTGTCAGTTACTGCACCAGAGTTTGTGTGTGTGTCCAGCAATACCACTAATATTCCTTTTATGAATTCAAAATTGCGTTTCCTTGCAAGCAGACAAAGCAAGTGGTCCTGTACTCACGACAAGAGGGAACACAGGCAACGCCAATGAATAATCTAGCACTAATCGGCGAACGAGACCCACTTACCCACTCACTCACTCACTCACTCACTCACTCACTCACTCACACACTCACTACCCGCTGCAACACCAAAAACTTGCCCGTATTTGGTGAATTTCTGAATTAGGAGAACTTTTTATTTACCCCTTCACAAAGTTGAACCCCCGAGAGTAGGATCTGAGGGTATCGTCAGGGAGGTAAATATGGCAGGCGAGGGAGAGTGGTTGGTTAGTTGGTTATATTACACGTTATTCACAACTCTCAGATTCACGCAACATATCAGTGGCGTCTGTCTGTCGTCTTGTTATTAATTAAAAAAGGAGAAATGCTTAATTAACACTTCCCTTACTGATGCTTGTTTGTGATGTCAACTTTGGACTTGGGGTAAGGTAGTTAAGATATTGTATGAAGGGATAGTAAAACATAAGGAGGATAAGAAATGTAATGTGTGGTGGGCAGTAGCGATGATGTACTGAGATGGGCAGTAGTGATGATGCAGGCAGTAGTGATGATGTGGGTGGGCAAGAGAGTTGACAATGTGAGGTGGGCAGTAAAGATGATGTAATGTGGTGGGCAGTAGTGATGATGTAGGCAGTAGAGATGATGTGGGGTGGGCAAGAGAGTTGACAATGTGAGGTGGGTAGTAAAGATGATGTGGGCAATAGAGATTATGTGGGGTAGGCAAGAGAGATGACGATGTGTTGTGGACAGCAGATGTGATGTGGGGTGTGCAGTAGAGATGATGTATTGAGGTGGGCACCAGTGATAAGTTGGGAGTAGTGGTGGGCAGTGGGATATACAGTATGGAGCTGTAATTATTAAATTTCTCACTCTTCATTTTTATACTTACAGTCTATCTCGTCTATCCTGTGGACTTTCCCATCATTATCATAACTGTTCCACTACAAACCTCTTTTTAGTTCACGATCTTATTATTTAAGTGAATCTCTAACTATTTTTGTTTAAAGCGGTTTTCTTCAATTTTTTCTAGATCAAGCAATCATGGCCTTCAATACAGGCATGTTCTCAAGATCGGTTTGGGCCTATGCGTTCCTGCTCCTCCTGGTGTGTGTGGTAATATTTTGGACTGAGCTGTGGACTGGGCTGTGTGTACTTTCTGGGCTGGCTACTCTCTGCTACTTCACCTTTTTTGTACTAATGTGTTTTAGAAGAGGCAAAACCCCCAAGCATTCCATACGTTACCACCACAGTGCTCAGAGTTCGCCAAACCATAATTCCCAAAATTGCAAGCTATGCAATATCTCCCATGACTACCTGATCTCAAACACCTTCTAGTTGCCTCGGAAAAGCAGTCGTGGCTACTCCCAATGTAAGACCACCATGTCACGCGTGAAGACAGTGTGGGTGCCAACACTTGAGGAGTTGGAGAGTTCCTTGGCACGGAACCCCGTGGTATTGACGAAGAAGGAGCTAAAATAGGTGAAGTAGCTTAAAGCTAAGGGTTACTTTCCTCTGAACATATATCCACTGGAACCGCAGCTGACAAACAAGAGGTGTCTTGGTGAAGGGGCCTATGGCAGTGTGTATAGGGTACAGATTAAAGATGTACCCCGTCGTCTCTGCCTCAAACTCATGAAACCATCAGTGTGCTCTTTGAAGAATACCCTTCACGAGGCCAATGCAATTGCAATGATGGAGGATATACAGGGGGTGCCACGCCTAGTGGGCTACAGCTTATAGCCTCCAGGAATACTCATGACCATGCATGGTCCAGAAACTCTATTGTCGCTTTGTTAGAAGGGAGTACAGGAGGCAGTGTTGCTGAAAGCCTTACACTCCCTGGCAGGGACCTTGGCAGACATGCATCATCTCGGATTCAGCCACAATGATATCAAGAGCAATAATGTCACGGTTACTAACAGCAACAACATCTCTACCATGTCAGTAACGCTGATAGACCTTGGTTTCCTTACATAGCATGGAGAGTTTCCTTTCGCACCACATGTACGTGCCTAGTCCTTCTATGCCCCTGAACTGGTACAATGCAGGAATCCCTCCTCAGAAGCCACGGACATGTATTCCTTTGGTTATCTGATAGATTTTCTTCTGCCTTTAATGCCAACCACTGGCTTCTTCCTTTGGGGCGTGTCCATTTTCGCCCAAGGCTTCCAAATATTTAGACCAAATTTTAGACGGATGAGGTATTTGATCGGGTTGGCAGGAAAATTCAACAGCAATTGGTCCTCAGAGGACTCCACTGACGACAGCAATAATTATTGGTCGTCAGAGGACTCCACTGACGAAAGCAATAATTATTGGTCGTCAGAGGACTCCACTGACGACAACTTGTGACCTGGTTTGGCACGACCTGGTTTGGTTACAGCTGTTTTTGTTGATGTTCTCCCAGGGCAGAATGGCCTCCGGTCCCACATACCCCTGGTACGCTCTGGTCCCAGTGAAAAAACAAATAGAGGAGGGGCTGGCCCTGTATGCCTGGTACGCTACCGCTACCGAAGCACATCCCAGAGAGATAGGTACTGGACTAGGGAGTCTAAAGGCCTCTGACCGCCAAGGAGATTGGGGGAAGGTCTTTGATCCCACAGCCAATGCTGTGGGCCCAAGTCCACATTATCACAAGACCTACAAGTGAGTCCGCACCTTCCATGAGACCTAAAGGGAACCAGCTTTCAATTAATAATCAAAATTAATTGATACTTTCTCTTCTCATTAGTCAGCTTCAGTTATATGCAGATCACTGGAATTTTCTCCAAGAGAATGAAACTGCAGCATACCACCGAGGCTCCCAAAAGTGGATAGTCATCATCATATCTTATTGCACCAAAATTTTAGATCTTTGTCGGAGCAATCCTTTTACCACCTCTGGATATTGGGTACGGTTTTGAGCGTGTTGTAGCAATTGGTCTCTGAAGATTAACAGGATGAGTATCGTGAAGGTTTTTTATGTGAGTATTGTCATGCCCCTTGACAGCGTATATTGTATATTATGTATTTCTGTAGGATTGTATATTATGTATGATTGTATAGACCCCAGCCAACCGGCTGTGTCGAAAACAGCGTGTACCTCAGCAACTGACGACCGTTCCCGCACCACTTCCTTCCCCTTAACTATTAACGAGGCAATCTCTCGTTCGACCCCCCAGAGAGTCGAGTGTATGTGATTCTGATATACTATTCTGGGGTTTCAACAGGAGCTAGAGTGTAGGGGAACTCATTCGGAAGATAAGAATGAGTGACTAATCAGTGTTCGCAGATTGGATGGAGTCCACTTCAGCCAATCACAAACATGCAAGGCAGGTTACTACATGCTAATCAACTGAGTACATAATTTATATACGATAAACTACAGAAATCTGACTTATGGGGATAGATAGTACTACAGTGTTTGTAAATCTGGAGCTACTGATTCCTTCATACTATCCTCCCCAACAGACCACCATTGTTTGTTTGTTTTTTTACTAATCTGGTCCTGTTTCCTGGCATAATTTACAGGATTCAAAGCTCTTCAATGCAACAAAATTGTATTACCTCCTTCAGGGAGTGTAGGAGTAGGCGACATGCTTGGGGGGAGGGGGACTGGGGGGTGCGGGAATAAGGGGCTTGGGGTGGGTAGAAAGCCTGTCCCCTATTTTTGCACCTCCCTAAACCCCCCCCCCCCCCAAGCCTGTCCCCCTACTCCCGCACCCCCCCTATTCCAGCACCTCCTGGTCCAGTTCACTGAGAAACAAAAGAAGAAAAAGAAAAGAATGGTCCTGAAGTGTTTTCCCTCCGTTAACTTTCATTTCATTAGTAATTTTTGGCTCGTCACTCATATTTCGGGAACCCAAGATCAAAGAAGCAGCGAGGAGAGAGAACTGAAGGCCTTTGTATCTGTCTGCCTTGTCTTATAGGTTTGTCTGTCTGTATGTGTTTGATTTATCTGTGAACTGTGTGTTGTTTCTGTCTTTATCTGGCTGGCTGTTTCTCTTTTCGTCTAATTCTAATGACTAATTATTGTAAACTATGAATGATTAAAACACTTTATTAATGGAACAGAATGGCATGGAAAGATTTTGGGACGAGGAGATCCATTTACTGCATTTTTTTTTTTTTTTTTTTTTTTTTTTTACGGGCGAAATAGAAGGGCATGGTTAGGTTAGGTTAGGTTAGGTTAGGTTAGAGAGGGAACAAGATGGGATGGAACAGTATGATATGAAAAGATGTTGGGTAAAGGTATCCATTCCAAGGCACTGTTTTTTTTTTTGTTTTTGTTTCTTTTGTCTCATTTGTATTTTCCTGTATGTGGCTTTTATTACTTTCATTCTTTCTCTTAATCCATAATGTAGTATCCTATTGCTCTGCTTACTTATTTGACCACACACACACATACACACACTCTCTCTCTCTCCGTCTCACTCTCTCTCTCATTCTCTCTCTCTCATTATCTCTCTCTCTCTTCTCATTTTTTCATTCTCTCTCTCTCTCATTCTCTCTCTCTCTCATTCTCTCTCTCTCTCAGTCTCTCTCTCTCATTCTCTCTCTCTCTCATTCTCTCTCTCTCTCAGTCTCTCTCTCTCATTCTTTCTCTCTCTCTCTCTCTCTCTCTCTCTCTCTCTCTCTCAGCTGGCCATGTTGCCCTAGTTAGAACGGAAGAAGTGCGGCGTTTCCGTCTAATTAGGATTCCTCTGTTTCATTGCTGGCGTTTCTTACAGGCAGGGAGGAAGAAGAGGGAGAGGGGAGGAGGAAGAGGAAGAGGGGGAGGGGAAGGGATGGAGTATGGAGGCAGTGAGAGGGAAAAAAAGGAGGAGGAAGTATTGGGAAGGGAGAGAAGTGAGAGGGAACTGAAAAGAAAGGGAGGAGGAAGAGAGGGAGGGAGGGAGTATGGAGGCAGTGAGGGAAAAAAAAAATTGAGGAAGAATTATTGGGAAAGAAGGGAAGTGAGAGGAAACTGAAAAGGAAAAGAACTTAATGAGAAGGAAGGGAAGGGTTTAAGGAGGGATACCTGTGAGTGATGGAAGGAAAGAAGGGAAGAGATATGGGAGGAAAATATAGAGAGGGGACTAAAAGAAGGTAATAAAGAGGGAGGGAAATTAAAGGGAGGAAAAATGGTTAAAAGAAGGATTGATAAATTGATTAGGCGTATCAAACGGCGAGGTCATATAGCGCCAAATGAAAGTGATAGAGAGTTGAGACAGCAAGCAGGATATAGGTAGAAAAAATGAGGGCCAGATGAAGAACTGAAAGGAGTGGCTGGGGCCGAAAGGGTGCCAAAACCCTTAATGTATTGAATTGAGGGAGGAGCGAGAGACGAGAGAGAGAAGGAGGAGAGAAGAGATATTTAGAGAAAGAAGAGATATTTAGAGAAAGAAGAGATATTTAGAGAAAGAAGAGATATTTAGAGAAAGAAAGAGATATTTAGAGAAAGAAGAGATATTTAGAGAAAGAAGAGATATTTAGAGAAAGAAGAGATATTTAGAGAAAGAAGAGATATTTAGAGAAAGAAAGAGATATTTAGAGAAAGAAGAGATATTTAGAGAAAGAAAGAGATATTTAGAGAAAGAAGAGATATTTAGAGAAAGAAGAGATATTTAGAGAAAGAAGAGATATTTAGAGAAAGAAGAGATATTTAGAGAAAGAAAGAGATATTTAGAGAAAGAAGAGATATTTAGAGAAAGAAAGAGATATTTAGAGAAAGAAAGAGATATTTAGAGAAAGAAAGAGATATTTAGAGAAAGAAGAGATATTTAGAGAAAGAAAGAGATATTTAGAGAAAGAAAGAGATATTTAGAGAAAGAAGAGATATTTAGAGAAAGAAAGAGATATTTAGAGAAAGAAAGAGATATTTAGAGAAAGAAAGAGATATTTAGAGAAAGAAGAGATATTTAGAGAATGACAAAGAAATAGAAGGGAGAGGTGAGTATCACCTTACATGCCTAATTTGACACACACACACTCACACACACACATATATACACCTGTGAATCCGTCAGTGCTAATGCATATAAGGCTTCCCATATTACTGTTTATTGTTGTCAGTATTAATGTATCAAAGGACAGCCAGAGTATTGTGTGTGTCCCCCCCCCCACCCCTTTGTACCCCCCCCACACACACCTCACCCTGGTCCCCGTCACCCACCCCCTATCCTCTCCATACCTGGCCCCTCTCCTCCTTCCCTGCCCCCTCTCCTCCTTCCCTGCCCCCCTTCCCTTCCACCCACAATATGACTCCTCTCTCCCTTACCTCTGTCTCTCCCTCTCTACTGTCCACTTCTCTCCCTCTCTACTCTCCACTTCTCTCTCTCTCTTTCTGTCCATTTCTCTCTCTCTTCATGTCCACTTCCTTTCTCTGTGTCCCCTCCCCTTCTTCCTGTCAATTACCTTCTCCCTGTCCACCTCCTCATCCCCTGTCTACCTCATCTCCCCCCATCCATTCCCTCATACCCCGTCCACCCCCTCCACCCACCCCTTCACACACACCCATGGCCCAACTCACTATAACAACCTCGACTAACGACCCCCTCCTTTGATGTGGGGCCTTGATGGAGGGGGAAGACGGTGGAGGAGTGAAGAGGGTGTGGGTGGAGAGATGGTAGTTGGTGGTGTGGGTAGAGAGGTGGTAAGTAGAGGTGGTGTGGGTGGAGAGCTGATGGGTTAAGGTGGTGTGGGTGGTGAGATGGGACTAACTAGGCTACACAGAATGTCGTACCCTGCCTGTGCTTTAGTGGTTGCCGTACGAGTGTGTTATCCAAGTAGTGGGTCCTCTACCACAACAACATATACTGTGTAATTATTTCCCCTACCTCCTCCTGTCATGATATAACTAACATCTTCCGTCACTTATCTTGTCATCTAAAGAATCTAATACACTATCTAAGACTCTCTCTAATATTTCAGGCGGAAGGTGAGTGAACCCATATAGATGAAGGACGAAAATCTGAGGATGCAGAAACCAGGTATTGTGATACTTACTTTATTCATTTTAAGTCTTTTGAGCTCTGTAATTTCGTCTGTGAACTAGAAACACAAGATGTCCTGCAAACTATGTCACGAAAGACACACTCGTTACTGGTGCTGTTGTTGTTGGACAGTGCATGAGTTGGTCCAATTAGTAACCTCAAGTTCGCTGTAAAATTCTTGGCGAGCGTAATCCCATTGTGCAAGTTACTGTGATGCTTAGGATAATAACGATGGAATCATAGTTGTTGTGTTTGTTTCCCTGCTGACTCGAGTATCACACGGGACACATTCCAGTTGAGAGAGAAATGACAGGGAACGTTTTAAAAGTTTTGCTGTTTTTTTTTTTTCGAGTGTTTGTCTTTTGAATTGGGATCATACATTTTTATGGGGGGTGGTTCCTACTCTCTATCAACAGTTAACCCTAAAGTATCAGGCATCAAAAGTTGGCCATAATCTTGGGTGCAAAACTCCTCTCTAAGGAAGAACTTTGTCTCCTTTCATTAAGCAATAAATTCACTTACTCAGAAGAGGAGATAAGCAAGTTAGCATTATACATATTGAGTGACAAGAATATGATGACAAATGAACACCATACTGGAACACCATACTTATTGAAGGATCTATCTCTTCTTTAGTTGCTGTTGTTATTACCTTTTCATCGTTCTTAGGAAGGTACAGGTTGATGAAGAGATGCTGTTTCTGCCTCGTGTGTATAAAGTCGTGAATTGATGGCTTTTCTTTGCTTGTACAGTGGTGAGTGGTAGTAGCGTCTTACTGTTACCTCAGTAGGGACAAACGGCCCACATGGCTTACCTTAGCTTATTCATTCCCATTTTATATTCATTCAGTCTCTTTCTTATCCATTTCTATACGTTTCAAACCGGTTATACTCGTTCATGTGTGTTACTACATGTTAATACTCCTTCTCCCTTCTTAATACTCCTTCCAACTCATGCATGCACACATAATGTACACATAGTGGTGCATGTATTCCCTCGAACACATACACACTCACACATACACACGCACACGCACGCACGCACTTCTGCATGCAAACAGAATATGTTGTCTGCCAACTTTCAGGCACGCACGCACTCACTTTGCGCTCGCTTAAACTAACACACTCACACACCTTCTCACAGGCGCAATTTTGGCAGCAAATAATCTTGCACATATAGTTTAGCGCACGCGCACGCCCACCGTCATTCTCATACATAATCCTTACACCCACACCCACATACACATACACACCCACCCACACACACATACACACACACACACACACACACCTGCTTGTATAGCAAACCAGCGAGCCAGCTAATGCTATCAGCAGACACATGGCCGTCTTATTGAGGGAGAGAGAGAGGGAGAATTGGAAGGAGGATGAGGTAGGAAGGAAGGGAGGGAGGTAGAGGATGAGGTAGGTAGGAAAGAAGGAAGGTAGAGGGTGATGAAGGGAGAAAGAAAGGGAGGTAGAGGGTGAGGAAAGGAGAAAGGAAAGTAGGTAGAGGGTGAGGAACGGAGGTAGTGGGTGAGTAAGGGAAAAAGGAAGGGAGGTAGAAGGTGAGGAAGGAAGGGATATAGAGGGTGAGGAAGGGAGAAATGATGGGGGAATTGATGTAGACATGGAAAAAAGAAAAGAGTGTAAAAGTGAGTGATGTTGAAAGAAGAATGATGGTACAGAGTATTGAAGGGAGGTGGAGAGTAAGGCAAAGAGAACTGAAGTGAGAGGGAGGTGGAAAGGAAGAAAATTGGTGGGTGAAGGAGGGAGATATGAATGCAAAGAGAGGTAGAAATAAAGGAAGGTAATGGGTGATGAAGGAAGGAAGTAGAAAGCAAAAAAAATAAAAAAAAAGGTGCTAAAAGGTAAGCAGAGAGGAAAATGATGGGAGATGATAAAGGAACACAAAAATAGGGCATTTGTTGTTGTTTCGTGGCATAGTTTGGAGAAATCAGAGACTTTTTAATTCACCAACTAAAAAAGTATCTCCCCTTATTTAAGACCTAAATCTCAACACATCATCTCTACAGGCGACTAACACACACTACAACCATAATATTACTGAACGCTCTGGTCATACTTACATACTTACTTACATCTATCTACTGTACATCATACATCACACCAACACTTAACATACACATTCTCCAGTCACTGTTGCTTACATTCACTTTGCTTACATTCACATCACTCTTGTCACACCAATATACACAACACAACACATCACTCCTCACTCCACAATACCATACATACCACTACCACCGCCCTTACACCAGTATTTCAGATCCACCAACACTGAATAACACCACCACCACCACCACCACCTCACCAACCATACGAAAACAACACACACACACACAATTACCTTCCCTTCACTCCAGCTAACCAGACCTTCACCACCATCACCATCACTGCACCACCACCATCCCTCCACCAGTAACTTACCACCACCATCACCATCACCGCACCACCATCACCACCATCACCACAATAATGCCCGGCTGGTATAACAAGGGCGGCTCATCTCTCTCTCCTCATTAATCTCAGGCCTGCTAAGCTGATTATTGGAGGGAGAGAGGAAGGAGAGAGGGAGGGAGAGAGGAAGGAGAGAGGGAGGGAGAGAGGAAGGAGAGAGGGAGGGAGAGGGAGGGAGGATATCCAGGGTTACTGTGGTGTGTGTTGCCTCGGGACATTTTTGTATACGTGTATGTGTGTGTGTGTGTGTGTGTGTTTAGGGGGTTGGATTGTATAGGTGTCTGAGTTTGGATATGCATATGACGAGGATTATTGTAATTTAATCTGAAAATGGGTGAGAGAGAGAGAGAGAGAGAGAGAGAGAGAGAGAGAGAGAGAGAGATGCAGTTATCACAGCTGTAAATGGGGAAGGGTGATTTGTGGGATAAGGGAGTGAAACATTTGAAACATTTATTTATAGCCAATTAAGAGAAGTTACATAATAGTTTTCATATAGGATATTATATTGAGGCCAGCCTTTTTATAAGCACAAGCGGTGAGAGAGGCAGGCTGTCAGTGATCTGTTGAATACACCTGTAATCTCATTTTCTACCTGCAATCTCAATTTAATATATGTTACCATTGTTTATGTCTATTCAGAGAGTAGATTTTTATTATTTATTATTTCTCACACGACTAACAGAACAAGACTCATTTTAAAACAGCAGTATTAGTACCGTAACCATATCATTTTCTAATTAACATATCATCTCCTCATTAACATACATCGCTTCATATCACACTCGGGGAAACAAAAAATCAGCATAAATTACGATTCTTACTTTCAACTAACTCGTATTTCCCAGACGGACGAATTGCTCTAGTGTCTTCTTGGTAGTGAAGTATTCGTTTATGTTGGTAATCATCTCTTAAATCCCAAACCACAGCTGCCGAGTCATTAAACCCAAGCCTTGCCTGAATAACTCTACACCATCTTAATTAGTAAGGGAGAGAAGCTTGGAAGCTAACACACACACACACACACACACACACTCGCACGCACACACACACTCTCTCTCACACACACACACACTCTCTCTCTCTCTCTCTCTCTCTCTCTCTCTCTCTCTCTCTCTCTCTCTCTCTCTCACTCTCACCCACACACACCCACACACACCACACACACACACACACACACACACACACACACACACACAACAAAATCCCACCACCCGATGAATGAAGGAACACAACTAAGAACGAGATAATAATTACTCCCTTCCTAATGTTGCCTGATTTTCATAATAATATTCTAGACTGTTTTCTCGTGGTGCGTTTTGTCACTGCTTCGGGAACGCATTAGAGCTCATAATTATACAGACACCTCCTGGGCAATAGTAATACATAGTGTGTGGAGATGCATGTGATTTCTGTTATACCCTTGACATTATGATGTACAAGTCTATTATGTGATACAGTTTGAGTTTCGTGCGGCTCAATAAAACCGGAGATAGTATTAGTATTAGTATTAGTAGTATTAGTATTAGTATTAGTAGTGTTAGTAGTATTAGTATTAGTAGTGTTAGTAGTAGTATTAGTCTCTTTAATAGGATAGTATTGGGAGAAATCATTAGCCCTTTTCCTCCTCTAGTACCGAATTACATATATAACCAATAATCCACACTATTACAGAGAAACATTTACTGACGACTTTTTAAAAATTCCTCTTTCTCTAATATCTAGATATTGTGTGCAAATGAAAGCCAGTGATTCCTACCCACTGTATAACAAAGCAGAGCACCAATGTAACTCTAGTTCATGGCGCAATTTAACATTAATAACGTACATCATTATTTACTGATAGCACATTAACCTACTTCACTTCACTTCATTATAACCTGAAGCAGGGTAGAGTTGTATATCCTAACTTTGATATTGCCAATCAATTTTTGCAAGACGTACCATAATGCCTCAAACAATATTGTTCACAGGTTATATTTTCTGAACAGTTGCAGAAACCATCCTACACACCACTTGTAAATAATGATGTGTTAAGCTGAGTGGGAGGTGGCTAAGCGGCCAGTGTGTGTTGGCTGGGAACCTAATGGTCAGGAAATGGAATCCACTTATAAGGGGATCTGAGATTATTCATTCTCCCAATTCCAGTTTCAGGCTTTAATCACAGAACCATCAAGCATCGTAAAGCCTCACTGGGTATTATGATAGCCACACTGATCGAGATTTGCCACTACAACCCACTCTCCTGGCTGTATGTCACCTATGTGAGGCTTGGTGCTGCCTGGACCTTGGTGACTGGCTTCATGAAACCCCCCAAAGCCTGTCCCCTACTCCCGTACCCCCTTAAAGTGATCATTACCCTGAAAATGTCCTTGGTTGGCTTTACGACAAGGGGAGGGGACTAGGGTGGCCCGTGACTTCTGACTCAGACTGTACACACCAAGTTGGCTGACTCCCTGGGACTCCTCCTGCTTGGGGACGCCGCTGTAAAAGAAGTTTCCTCTTTAATCAGTGCGTTAATTTTCTGCCCAGGCTCTTGGTTATGTTGTGTAAAATTACTTGCTTACTTGTGCTCTGATGGAGGGAAGGGGGAAGGTGAGAGGGGAAAGAGATGGGAGGATAAGATAGGAATAAGATTAGAGTTTATAGTTTGGGGAAGGGAAGGGATGGGAGTGGAGGGTAGGGATGGAAGAAAGGTGAGAGGGAAAGATATGGATAAGATAAGAGTTCGTAGTTTGAGGAAGGGAAAGAGAGTGGAGGGTAGGGTGTGTTTGTGGTTTAGAGAAAGTGAAGGAAGGGATGGATGGTAGAGTTTTAGGTGAGAAAATGAGGTGTGTAGGTCAAGTATGTACAGTAGGGGGGATGGAACAGAAAAAGAGGAACTAGAGTTTGAGGAGAGTGACAGAGGTGGGAGATGTTGTTTAATTAAGGAACGGAAAGGGGAAGGGATGATGGAGAGGAAGGGAAGTGTGATGAGGAAAAATTAAAAGAGGATAGAAGTGACCATTGTAATTAGGAATAATATAAGAGGAAAAGAATAAAAAGAGAGGGAAGGACGGAGAAATGAAAGAAACTGGAAGAATGGAGGGAGAAATGTAGAGAAAGACAAGAAATCAGAAGAAAAGTGGACGAAAATAAGTAAGAAAATTGGTAGGAAGGAGGGAAGGAGTGAGGGAAGGAGGGAGGGAGTGAGGGAAGGAGGCTACATGGCTAGGTCGGGGTTGTGTCCTAATAGAATTAAGTCCAAGTTTCATCCAGTCAAGTTTACCCTAATGAGTTTTTGTCTCGGCAACTCCTGCGGCCAAAGAAACCACCTGCCAACTTTTCACCAGCTGAAACTCTGACCTGACCATCATGAAATTTGACCATTAAGGCTCTTTGAAGGAAGTGGCGTGGTTGGTGAGGTTATGAAAAGTCACACACACACACACACACACACACACACACACACACACACACACACACACACACACACACACACACACACACTGCTCTGAGTTGTCCACTAATTACAGAGCGGAATGGTTAGTATGCTGGGCTCGTAGTCTAGTGGGTCGGGTTTCGCATCCTTTTTGTAGCAGGGACAAACTAAAAGAAGTGTGAGAATAGGATTTTACACCAATGATCATTTTTGGAGGATGCAATTTTGGCCAATGGTGTGTATACAGATGTGTCCAGGTGTCATATTGTCCAGTTGTTGATTGGGGAACTTTGATACTTCAATGCAATATTATCAATGTCCAGTGGAGATTTATTTTGCCACTGTGTTTTCCAATATATATTTTGTTCCATAACGATGCACCCTTCAATGTGGTGTCTACTAAGGTCGAGTTTTGACAAATTAAGTTTTGTTCAGAAGCTTCATCTAAGAAAAGGTTATCCAAGAGAGTTTCATCAAATAACATTCTACCCAGTGGACATACCCAAGAAAATGTTATCCAGCGTATACCGGAACCTTATATTTTCCAGTAGACTTTTTTGCCACATATCCTCTCTATTTCTCCTGCCTTCCTTCCTTCCTTCCTGTCTGCCTGTCTGTTGTTCATCCATCACCCGGTGTTTATGCTGGCAAGTGGGAGGGTACATCCATCTCAGCCCTCATCCACACGGTTAAGCCACCATCCGTCTTGCCCTGAGAGAGGGAGGCAGGAGGAGGAGGTGATGGGGGGCGGGACGGGATGCCTCCTCTTGTTGTTGGAGGTGCTGACAGCTAGAGGGAAGGGGATGGGAGGAGGGGGGAGAGGAAGGGAAGAGGAGGAGGGGGAATAGGAAGGGAAGGGAAGGGAAGGGAGCTGTAGGAACACGAAGGAGGTTACTTGGTTGTTTGCATGTAAAAGAAGGAGCAAAAGTTGTCCCCGAGCATATTATATACAT
>JAWZYT010003417.1:35000-37500 GCA_034508575.1 Petrolisthes manimaculis
AAAAGGGAGAGAGAGAGAGAAGCCGAGGATGGGATGGAGAAGGGAGTAGCACGCACGCACACACACACACACACACACACGCGCGCACACACACACACACACACACACACACACACACACACACACACACACACACACACACACATCCGCAAGACAGACCGAAGTCGAGGCTAGAGTTTGCCATCTATGTAATTACCGAGTCTGTGTGTGTGTGTGTGTGTGTGTGTGTGTGTGTGTGTGTGTGAACTTGGTACCATCCCTCGACAAACTTGCCTAACGTACATACGTCGTAGGGAGATGGACTCTGAAACTATGACACGTGAAGGGGAACAGCAGGAGATAAACAAAAGAAGAGAAGAGGGAAAGAGAAATGTAGGAGCAATGGAAGAGAGAGAGAGAGAGAGAGAGAGAGAGAGAGAGATAGAGAGTAAGGAAGTGTGTGATGTTACTACTTATGCTCTGTTACTGATTGATTATATATTACCTGTTATTTATAGTTGTTTTGTAGTAGTAGTAGTAGTAGTTACCTAATACATACATACAGACATTGTTTTGCTACACACCAAAAAGTATATACTATTACATGTGATATTTCTATGTTTTGGACCGATCTGGTGATATATTAATAATACAACGACACTTTTTTCATTTCATCAATATTCTTTTCATCATTATTCTTATTCACTTTATCATTATTATTCATTTTATCATTGATTCCTCCAAACATACACACAATATCATAATAATTGTTCGTATATTATTTCCTTTTAAAGCCAATTAATGGAGATGGCACTAGAGGAGATGGCACAAGGAGGAAAGACATACAGATGGCACAATAAAGAGAGATGGCACGAGGAGGAAAGACATACATATGGCACAATAAAGAGAGATGGCACAAGGAGGAAAGACATACATATGGCACAATAAAGAAGAGATGGCACGAGGAGGAAAGACACACAGATGGCACAATAAAGAGAGATGGCACGAGAGGAGGAAAGACACACACAGATGGCACAATAAAGAGAGATGGCACGAGTAGAGTCAGTGTGGTACTTTAGATGACGATGCACGCCAGAAGGAGGAAGTAAAGAGAGATTTAACATCAGAGTTTGGGGACGAAAGTTTGTACATAACATTTGTGAAGTAACATTATAACAGCACTCGGGGGATATTTTTTGGAGATAGTGCAGAGTCTTGGTGCCCAGACCAGACCAGACCAGACCAGCCCAGACCAGTTGGCTTCAGGGAATTTCTACCCCACTTCTTCCTTTCCTTCCCTTCCCCTCGCTTCGCTTCGCCTCGCCTCGCCTCAACTCCGCTGTGTTACCTCCTCTATGAATTTTGCATCCGGTGGAAAACGCTGCGTGGAGCTAAAAAAAATTCATGCACAGAAAAAATTATTCCTCCTGTGAAAAACGTCGTTGCTTGCAAATAGAAATGTTGCTGCTGCTGCTGCGTGTGTTGAAAATGTTGCGTTTTGGAACAAGGTCTACACTGTGAAAACCGTTGCACATTGAAAGTGAGTTGTATGATGTAAAGAAATGTTGCATGTTGTGATAACTGTTGTGGTAACTGTTGCACACAGTGAAAAGTATTGCATGTAATGAAAAATATTGGAGCAGCATGGAGATTGTTGTGCATTTATCATTGCTACAAAGGCCAATATCTTGTCCAGGTCAGAATTAAGAATAATTGTTATTTTCTTTTTTGTTTATGTTTTTACTTAGTTCTGTTGTCTCTGTTGTGTCTAGTCAGCTCGTAATGCCAACTTGGTTGTATGATTCTGTTTAAGATTTTTTGTTAATTGACAGATTTTTTTCGTTGTTACCCTTGTATAATCGTTGACGAAATTTTAGAGAAGGTTTCTGCTATCCTTGTTTAAGTTATATGTCACCTTCACATAATTATACTCGATTTACTTCTCACAGTAAACTGTTAATGATGTCTATATAATTCAGTGTGTTTTAAAATTCCCTGTTCTGGCTTTTCTCTGACCATTACCAAATCATCCTGTCTTGATCATCATCTAAACTTTTTCCTCCTCTCAGATGTAAGTCTGTTTTGCATTTGACATTTTTCGATAATTGTTTAACATCACTTTGCGCATTACTCATAAAATCTTTAATTCTTACTTTTCTACAAGGAATAAAATCAATTTCGTTCATTCAAGGATCTTTCGAGTTCCTTTCTTATCCTATCATTTCTAGAACTATGTGCAAATTTACTATCCTTATATTGTTTATAATTTACTAACTCTATAATTATATGTCTCTCCTTTAACATTCTTCATGCATATTCCAAAGTTGTTTATTAATATCACACCTAGATCCATAATACCTACTTTTGCAGTGTATCTTTCCATCTCGATCTATAATGGGTTTAGCATTTTTTCCATAGCCTCTATATTTTCATAAAAACTATTCACATATTCTTAGTACCGTCGCTGCTGGGTACTGGACTGGGGGTCATACAGGGGTGTGAACTGACCGTGTATGTGTTA
>JAWZYT010003417.1:42500-63362 GCA_034508575.1 Petrolisthes manimaculis
AAAAATAGACGAAGTAATGAGGAGTGTGAAGTGTGCCTGTTTATATATAGTTTATCTTTAATAATTTGAGACTTGCGGAGTTATGTTTTCAGAGATGCAATGAACGTCAGAGTATCTTTGTGTCCTCTGAATGTTGAAATATCATTATTATTGTTGTTATTATTATTATTATTATTATTATTATTATTATTATTATTATTATTATTATTATTATTATTATTATTATTATTATTATTTCTTCATTCACTTCCCTATATTTTTCTTTTTCCCCACTCACCCTTTCTTCTTTTCCTTTTTGAATCTTCAGTTTATTTTATCTTTAACACGTTTTTCTTATCCATTCACTTCCTCTTTACTGTACATCTTATTCTTTCTTTTATTTTCCCTTTTCCTTTACGTTCTTGTGTTGTAATTTCAGCTTTCATTTCCCTTCATCTCTTTGTATAGTAAATTCACCACGTTCTCATTTTCGCTTCATTTCTTTTTATTCTCACTTCTGCCCCTATTGCATGCTGCTGTCAATTACTTTCTTTATTCTTCTTTTTCCACTACATTCCTTTTCTCATCTCGTCTCTCGGCTTCATTCCTGACTTCCTTTATTTTCCTCATGTTTTCTTCTTTTTCCGCTCTCTTTTTCATCTTTCCTTCTTGCACTCCTGTCTTCTTTTCTTTCCTTTTTTTTTCATTCTTTTTGTACCTATTTCCTTTCTTATCTCCTTGACTTTTTTTTTCTATTCTTCTGTTTTTTTATCTTTTTTATCTTGGTTCGTTTTATCATCCTTCCACTTTCTTTTCGCAACTCCCTCCCCTACTTCTCTCCCTATCCCGTTCCCTCGACTTCCTCTCCTCCTATTCCCCACCCCCTCTTCCTCCCCTTCCTCCCCTTCTATTCCCCACCTCCCCTACCTCCCCTTACCCTCTCTGTCCTCCTTCCCTTCCCATGTCCCTCCCCCTTCCCCTCTCTGTCTTCTTCCCCTCTGTTCTCCCCACCTTCCCTCATCTACCCCCTCCCCCCTTTCCCTCCTCTACCCACCACCACCAACACCCCAACTCTTCTTTGACGTCAGAAATTCCACCAGTTAAAATATGTGTCTTCAATTTCCCCCTTCATCTGGCGCCGTGTGTCGTGTGTTGAGTGTTGTGTGTCGTCCCGCTGTTGTCGTCATTATTGTGGTGTGTGTTGCTGCTTTTGTTGCTGTTGTTGTTGCTGCTTCTTTTGTTGTTGTTGTTGGGAGTCTGTGTTGTCTTTTTCTTTTTCCTTGGGGTTCTTTTGTGTTTCATTGTTTGTGTTTAGGAGTCTGTCTGTGTGTCGCTTTTATATGTTGTTGTTGTTGTTTTCTGTTTGGGTTTAAGATGCTCTTGTTTGTGTTGTCGCCTTGTTATGTTATTGTGCGTAGCTGTGTTGTTGTCTGTTACAGTGTTAGGATTCTCTTTGTTGCTTTGTTGCGATATTGTACTACTGGGTGTTGAATATTTGTGTTACCTTGTTTGGTCATTAGGAGTGTGTGTTGTTGGGAGTAGGTGTATTGTCTTTTTGGGTGTTAGGATTATGTATGTTGCTTTCGTTTGATATGGAGAGTTTTTTCGTACGTGTATTTTTCTGTCACTGTCATTCGCCTCCACAACCTTGAGCCCCAAACGATGATGCTCTCTGGCTCAAAATATCACTCCATTCAGCTGTTAAATTCATTTGCTTTGGTTTGATCGGATTTGGTTTGATCGGATACCTCTAACGAGATAAACTTATGTTTATCTCGTTAGGAAATCGTGCAAAATAATAGATAGAGTGAGAGAAATCTCGTAAGAAAGTTTATGGAGGTAGAACAACAATGGACAAAAAAGTACCTATGGAAGGAGGTATTGAACAAGAAGATAGAGAGACACTGAGATAAGAAAACACAGAAGGAAATACTAGCTATTATAATGATGGAAAGAAGAGTGTCTGAAATGGACGTGGACCGCCACTAATTGCAGAGATGTGAATAATTAAAGGCACTTAAATTGACCACTCAATATGCATTTAAAAGAAAGGTGCCTCTTCTTTCTCGTTCTGTGTGTGTGTGTGTGTGTGTGTGTGTGTGTGTAGTGTGTGTGTGTGTGTGTGTGTGTGTGTGCGTGTGTTTAGGTATTTTAAATTATTATATTTTATATGATTGTGTGTCTTGCATGCGTGTGAATGCAATAAACGTGCAATATGAAAAAAAGCAATAGTTTTGTATGTATTAAAGATGTTTAAATTGTGATATTGAAAATGAAGAATGAATTTAGGAGTGCTTAGGAGTATATAGTAAACATGTTAAATTCTTCATACGTTGCTCGTTACTATTCTCATAACATTACTGAATGGTGTAACACGAGTTGGGTTGTGTGTGTGAGGTGGAATATAATGTAAAGAAGAGAAAGGAAAAACCAGCTCCCACTGTGTGTAATATTTTTCTGTTTTAACTCTGGCTACCCAACTTAATCTAATTGTGAGGGAACTCGGTACGCAGTTTAGGATAATAGTTGGAAGTATCATAATTTTACCGGAGTATTCTCGGTCCCTGGAAGTAGTTTGCTTTTTGCTATGTAGGTTTAAGTATTATTTTGTTGTTGTTTCATTGTGGTGGTCAATTGTAAAGAAACTTGTGATCGTGTATGACAACTGGAGGCTTCTGGTTCCCCCTGACCACGCCACGAAACAAGCTCCTTCCATATAGGTGGTGTTTCGTGGCAATAATTGAAGGACTGATGTAACTACTATTTACAGACTGAATCACAGGGTCCCTTAATTAAGAGGAATTATTATCACAATCACCAACTACTGTGTCTGTATTATGAGTATTTTTTTTTTCTATTTTCTCTCAGCATTGGTTTCAAAGTTGTGGCCAATGTTGTTGTAAGAGTTTGGACGCCCCTTCGTACCCAAATCAATTCTTTTCTTCTCATCAGCTGTCCTTTCCTTACTTCTTTTTCGTTGGTGATTGTTGTCTCTCCTCCCTGACACCTTCTCCATTGTGGTATATATAATTATGTATGAAAGAACACTGCAGTTACTTCCTTTCCTTCTTATTATTATCCATTCTTTCCTTCTTCCCTCCACTTCCTCTCACTTTTTCCCTCCTTTACAACTATATAATCTCTCTCCCTTCCTCTTTCCCTTCATTCCTTTTCACCAACACTTCCTCTCACTTTTTCCTTCCTTTCCAGCTCTATTTTCTCTCTCCCTTCCTCTATTCCTTCATTCCTTTTCACCACCATTTATTTCCTCTCCCTTTTCCCCTCCTTTCCAGCTATATTATCTTCCTCCCTTCCTCTTTCCCTTCATTCCTTTTTTTTATCCACCATTACACCCGCCTCGTCTGTCTTTCCTTATCTTCCTCTCGATATTAATCTCTTCTAACTTCAAATTATCTTCCGTTTAATAAGTGCATGTCTTCTGTAAGTCATAATATTAATAAGTTAAAATATTTCCTTCAATAGCATCATCATTCTCGTTGCGCCAGATATAAACTGCAATAAAGAGAGGAGAGACATTAAAAGGGTAGTACACTGTTGGTAAATCTGGAGCAAATGATTCCTCCAAACTATTCCAGGCAACAGGATACCATTATTTTTCTTCATCTGGGTCTGTTTCTTAACATATTTTGGAGGAATCAAGGCACTCCAATCTTTCAAAAGTATACTATCCCCTTAAAGCAAGAGCACAAATGCTAACCCTTTATAGTACCAGCTCCATAACTAAGACTACAACAACATCTAACACTATATTACAACAACATCTAAACACTATATATTTAACACTATATTACGACAACGTCCACACACACACACACACACACACAAACAACAAACAATCACACAAACTTTCCCTCCCTCCCTCCTCATCTTAGGGACCTCAGTGATGTAGTCAGAAAATTGGAGATTAGCGAGTCCTTCAAACATTGCCACGAAACACACACACACACACCTACATTAAAGGAGCTTGTTTCGTGGCAAGGTCAGGATGAATCAGAAGCCACCAGGTCTCATATACACGATCACAGAGTCCCTTAAGTATGGTATGCCCAATGAAGAAAACCTAAGGAGAAAAAAATTATGCCCTTCACAGCTTCACTCCCTCTCCCCCTCAATCTTAGCGCGCCCCCCCCCCACCCCTTGCCCTATTCCCTCCCTCCCTATACTGCTCCCTTTCCCCCTACCCAGCTAATCCCCATCCTATCCTTCTTCCCTCCACTTCCTCTCCCTTTTTCCCTCCTTTCCAGCTATATTATCTCTCTCCCCAGCTCCCCATTCTCCCCCATCCCCATCATCTCCCCATTCTCCCCCCCCCTCCCCCAGCTCCCCATTCTTCCCCCTTCCCCCCCCCCCATTCTTCCCCACTTCCAGGTATGCAAATGAGGATAATGCAGTAATCTAACCAAATCTTTTAAAGTCGAGTCGGGCGAGTTAGCAAGAGGGACGTCTGGAAGTAATGTTAGCCAAGACTGGAAAACCGAATTAGGAGACGCGGCGGTGGTGGTGGTGTTGGTGGTGAGAGATGGGAGATGATGGGAGGTAGTGATGTTGCTGGTGGTGGTTATGTGATGAAGTGGTAACAGTGGTGGTAAATGGGTGATGATGATGTTGTTGGTGGTGGTGTTAGTGGTGGTGGTGAAGTGGTAACAGTGGTGGTAAATGGATGATGATATTGTTGTTGGTGGTGGTGGTGGTGTTTGGAGAGGAGTGGAGGGAAGGAAAGTGTTAAAGAAATAAAGAGTGTAAAATGAAATAACAAAGTATAAAGTAGAAAATAAGTAGTGATAAAAATAGGATAATATTTTTAGACGATAACGAGAGAGGAAAAAATATCAAGAGTGGAAGAGGAGGAGGAGGATGACGTGGAAAATGGAGAGATAGAATAGAAGGAGAAAGTAAAATAACAAAGCAAAGTGTAAAGGAAAAAGAACAACAAGAAGAGGAAATATTATGAAAATTGTCGAAGGAAATTATATTACGTAAGTTATCGTGCATTATTTTCCTTTATTAGTGTACTTAACATGTCAAAGTGTCCCAATGAATGACAAGACCTTATACACTGAAAAAAATACATACGGAGTAATATACAACATAGAGGTTGACCAAAATATGAAGCACCAGGGGCAAAATTATTGAAGCATAAAATTATAATAAGCATCTTTTGTGTGGCAACTAAACTTATGATCTACAATTACGAAGGTTGAAGTCTGATTAATTAAGGAGTAAGCCAAAGATGTGAAAAAACCCTCATCACTGAAGTGTAAAAAGAAATAGACGTGGGAATTTTTACTATGGTAAGAACTCATTATATATGGACAGTTAGAGTGGCAGAGTGGCAGCCTGGCAAGAAAGGAGAAGCCAAGGCAGAGTGAGAGAGAGAGATTCCCAGGAGGAAAATATATACCACACTCTGACATATGATAATAGATTTTTTTTTTTTTTTTTTTAGACTTATTTTGGTGGACTCCAATTTACGGCCCTTCAATTTATGCTTCATCCCTCTAATAGGAATCGGAGTTACAAGTTGAAAGCAGTTTCCTGTGTCGACATTATTAAAGCAGTCAATTACCTTCCTTACCTCAAAGGCTCTCGTTACTTTTAGGGTCCCAGTGTTGTAGTCAGAAATATGGAGGTTAGTGGGTCCTTCAAATATTGCCACGAAACACAACCTATATTGAAGGAGCCTGTTTCGTCGGATAGTTAGGAGGGATCAGAAGCCACCATTACCCTGATACGTATTATAGAGATAAGAGAAATATATTTAGGAGAAAAAGTAAAATTTATACCGACTCTATAGAATTTTTTAAATGAAAACAAAACAATTAGTAGGAAATATTTTAAATGATGAAAAGTGCTAAGGAAAGGGAGCAGAGAGGAGGGTAGGATAGGAAGAGAATGAAGAAGGAGGGGAAATATAAAAAGAGGTGGTGAAAAAAAGTGAAAGAAGGAAGGCGTAAGGAAAAGCAAGACAAATTAGGAAAATGGAATGGAAGGAAAGTGTTGGGGGAAATAGAAAGGAAATGAGATATGCAGAAGAAAAGTAGGAAGCTGGATAAGATTAAAGGGAAAAAAAATGTTGGTAAGAAGAGAGAGGAGAAAGAAGAGAAGCAAGATACAGAGAAAGAAATAGAATGGCGAAGAAAGGGAGGAGATGTAGTGAAAAAGGAAAGGAGAAACATGGAAAGGAAAAAACAGAATAAGCAAAAAATTAGAAATGAATTGAGGAAGAACAGACGAAAGGGGGGAAAAGGAAATGGAGGTCAGAAAAAAAAAGACACAAGAATAAAAAAAAAAGGAAGAAAAAGAAGAAGAAGAAGAAGAAGGTGAGGAGGGAGAGGAAGCAATATGCAGTCAGTTCACGTAGAGGGAGATGAGATGAGAGGAAAGGCAAGCACTGCATGACACACTCGCAATCTTTTCTGGCACCTCATGTCTCGTAGTAGCCCCCCCCCCCATCTACCCCCCCCCCCCACCCCGATGCCACCCCCACCACCTTCGTATCTGCTTCCTCATCTCTGACATCTCAGGTCTACTACCACTATCTGTCTGGTAACTTCATAAATCATGTCTGGTACGTCAACTCTATAATATTTTGCCTATCATGTCATGTTTAACACCTGACTTACACCTCATGTTTACACCTTATTTCTATCACCTCATGTCAATTATGTTCCGTCTGGCACCTCACGTCTCTAGTACCTCACAGCTGGTTGGCACCTTCCATTCCAAAATTTCTCTCCGCCAAAATATTCTGGAGATAAACTTGAGACGTAAGTGAGTTTGAGGTGCTCGTTTTGCCGTAAATGATACCACCGCGACTGATTAGCTGCCTCACTCCCCTCCCTCTCCCCCTCCACCACTACCACCATCTCATCAATAACCACAAAATCACATTAGGTGCCACCACAAAAAATATATGAAAGAAAAGAAAGGAGAAAAATGTTGGGAGAGAAAAATATGATAGAGAACCCTCGACTGCCAAAAGTTTCGCCTTCCCCTCTCCCTCCCTCCCTGCCCCCCTTCCCTGCCCCCCTTCCCCGGCTTCCCCACGCCCCCGAAAACGCGTGGAAATAAAGTCTAGGGTTAAGTTTGTGTGAGCATCCATCAGAGTCGGTTAGCAGGGCTGGGACCATAACTCACGCCCTCCTGATAACACTCACTCTCTTTCACTGCTTCTCGGGGTCCTCTGCAAAGCTCACCCCACCCCCCTCCCCGACCATCTACACCCCTTCCCCCCGACCATCTACCCCCCTCCCCCCCGACCCTCAACCCCCCTCCCCCCCGACCCTCAACCCCCCCAACCCACCCTAGACCCTCAACTCACCCCCCCCCCCCAGACCCCAATACCCAGCCACACACCCACCCAGCCACCTTTCACTCTCTCCCACACTGGTGCATAATTAGTCAACCTTGTCCCCCTGATTTACTTTGGTACTTACTTAGCCCGTGATTCAATCCTTCCCGCAGCCTCGTCCCCCAACTCCGCCCGCCCCCTCTCTCTCTCTCTCTCTCTCTCTCTCTCTCTCTCTCTCTCTCTCTCTCTCTCTCTCTCTCTCTCTCTCTCTCTCTCTCTCTCTCTCTCTCTCTCACTTTTCACACACACACACACACACACACACACACACACACACACACATACATACATACTCCTACATACACATTCCCCACAACACATCTCGACTCACACCACAACACACTCCCCAATGCACATCCCAAAAAACACCCGCCCCACCCCCCACCCCAACACATTCCAACCCAAAAACACCTCCAGCCAGCTTGTGAAGTGACAAGGGAGGCGGGGGACAAGAGAAGGCTTCCACCAACTTGTAAAAGAAAAAAAAATTTTGAATCAGAAATATCGCATCAGAGTTCCTTACAGACATTGTGATTGAAGTCGATTATAGTAGAAAGAGTAAAGTTGATTTGTGTTAGAGTATTACCCAGGGTTCACAGGTTGTATATAATATGTGTGTATTGTACTATACTGTATATTTATTTGTAAGCATTAAGGGGAGAGTATACTTTTGGTACATTGGAGTGCCTTGATTCCTCCAAAGTATATCAGGAAACAGGACCAGATGAACAAATATAATGGTGTTCTGGTTCTTGGACTAGTTTGAATGAATTATTTACTCCAGATTTACCAACATTGTTCTTCCCCCTTAAGCATGTATGTACAGTCACGAGCACTAATACATAATTATTCAGGAGTGCTTCGAATACCTAGATACAGTATAGTAACAAATACACAATTAGATCTCTATTGGAATTACTTCGTTTCAGGGACGTAATTTGAAGACTAAGGCAATTTACTAATATGTTTCGGCCAATTCAGAACATAATCTTGTTTGTTGTGGAGTGAGAGAGAGAGAGAGAGAGAGAGAGAGAGAGAGAGAGAGAGAGAGAGAGAGAGAGATGAGAGGTGGAAAGATGATTGATTGGATATTTGAGACAGAGTTAGGAGGTATCAGACCAGTAATAAAAGAGATAGATAGATAGATAGATAGATAGATAGATAGATAGATAGATAGATAGATAGATATTACATTTAAGAAGCAAGGAAGCAGGGCAATGTGAAAACAGAACTAGAGAAATAAAGATACTATATACTTAAAATACGGTGCCTGGGAGGGAATTGGCGTCTTCTCGGCGAAACAGAGGCTGTATATACCTCCAAGATATACGACACACACACACACACAAACACACACACACACACACACACACACACACACACACACACACACACACACACACACACACACTGGAAATATAAGTAACCTCAAATTATCCAACATCATCACGGAGCCCTTAGTGTTTTTCAATATGTATGTAGTACTATCACTCGTATCAGTCAATATGATGTATGAGGGGAAGAGAGCATAATTATGTTTCCCCACCTCCCACCTTCCCATATATTACCCATGTTTTCGTCAATACCGTGTCTGACATCTGTACCTCGTTTGTTTCCCAGTCGGTCACACATAGCATAACTTTTCGTGTTGGACAAAATGGTTACATGCCTCTTGTGGTTGCATCTTAAGGGAGTCGGAAGTTGTAATATGGTGTTGGTAAATATGAAGTATCTGGTTCCACTTAACTATTCCAAGCAACAGACATACAGGGCACCGTTGTTTTTGTTAATGTGGTCATGTTTCCTGGTATACTTTCGAGGAATTAAGGTGTTCTAGTATATTAATGTGCAACACTTCCCTATCCGTTTGATGTTTACTTTTTAATAATTGTAACTCTATATTCACCTCGATAGTGTTATCCAATCCTAAGGAATCATTCGTCACAGAGACACTCTGTATGTCTGTGCATGTATTGAATGTATGTGAGTGAGTGTTACCGTATACATGTTGGGTGCACATAAATGTGTGTGTGTGTGTGATCTTTATTCACTGGAAATCTATATACCATGGATGTGGTGGCCACTGGACCTCAGCAATGGACTTAAAGTTGGGCTACACGGTCCCTGCACACGGTATGGGTAAAAAGTCAGAGAGAGAGAGAGAGAGAGAGAGAGAGAGAGAGAGAGAGAGAAGTGGATAGAGAGAGATAAATAAATAGCGAGGACAATCAAGTCACAGTATTTGAGGTAAGAGACGTAGAGAGATAAACACTAGAGAAATATAAAGTGAGGGAATAGGGTATAGGAGGTCAGTGAATGGGAAAAAGAGGAGGACGAGTAAGTGAGTAAGTGTGTGGAGAGGAGAGAGAACGAGGGTGTTTTGTTTATGGAAGGATTAGGCTATAGTTAGTTTGGCTCGGTGATGTTGGGAGTGATTGTAGGTGGAGGCAAGGGAAACTGATTTAGAAGGATTTGTGAATAGATGGTACAAAGGGAAGATGAAAGGAAATGAATGTGTCAAGTGGGGAAGAGTTTATAATTATTCATGTGAGTATAAATATTACGTTAGATCATTAATTAAGGGTAAGGGGTACTGAGGTCGGAGGTGGTAAGGAAATGGAAGTAATTAATTTCTACCCACACTCACCACTCACTTTTTACAACCCACACCCGCCACCCACATTCATACTCCAACACTTTCTCTTTCTCTCTGCTTCCCAGTGCCTCTCTCCCCTTCCTCCTGCCTCTCTCCCATTCCTCCTGACTCTCTCCCCTTCCCCTGCCTCTCTTCACTTCCTCCTGCCTCTCTTCACTTCCCCTGCCTCTCTCCCTTTCTCTTCTGTCTGTCTCTCTCATTCTTTCTCTGCAACTCTCTCTCCTTCCCCCTGCTCCTCTCTTTCCCCTTCCCTCTACTCCTCTCTCTCTCCCCTTCCCCCTGACCCTTTCCCTACTTCCCCTTGCCCCTGCTCCTCTCTCTCTCCTTCCCCCCAATGCACCCCTCCCCCCCTTCCGCCCAATGAACCCCCTCCCTCTCTTCCTTTCTCTTCTTCAGGCGGTGAAATAGTTTGTGTGAGGAAGTTAAGGTTGGTCTCTGTGTCACCCTGGGGCCAACACCACATCAATCTCTCTCACTGCTCTCTCTCTTTTCTCTCTTCCCATGCACCTCTCTTTCACTCTATTTCTCCTCCCTCATTGGCTGTCTCTCTGTTCTTTCTTTTGCTTCTTCATTACTCTCTCTCTCTATCTCTCTCTATCTCTCTCTCTCTGTTTCTGTCTCTGTCTCTGTCTCTGTCTCACTCTCACTCTCACTCTCACTCTCACTCTCACTCTCACTCTCACTCTTACACACTGTTTATTTATGCCCTCTCTGCTGTATTTTTTGTACCAGTGTTTGTCTAGTATTTTTCCTTGTCATACTCTGGCAGTACGATACGATAAGTGTTTTTTTTTTTCCAGAGGCATTTCTGTGTTTCTGAATTTTATATCGTGCTTGAAAAAAGATTGGTAAATTCTCGACTGTTTTCCTCTGATTTCGTATTCATCTCGTTCCTGTATCCTAATAATCCTTCCATCTCCCTTATGCTGTAATGTTTCGCGTGTGTGTTTTTCTGTTTTACTTCTGGAACACATATTATTTTCCCTTGTTATCGGTTGTATTTCTGTTTCTGTCTGTCTGTCTGTCTGTCTGGAAGGAAGGAAGGAAGGAAGGAAGGAAGGAAAGAAGGAAGGAACAGTTCAGTATGTGACATCAGATGCAAATTTGTTAACTTGGATTTGCCTGTAAAAGTTCCACCACTGTTCTGTTCGCTTTGCTTCTCAAGAATATCCTACTGCAGGGTATAAAAATATATAAATGATTATGTTTATGATTTTGGTAGTAACCATATTAGTAACTTTGATGCAGAAGGGACTGAGTGAAGGAAGAAGTGCCTGTGAACCATGTGACTTTGCAATATGTTAAAATAAAACTCCATATTTAATGTTAATGTTGGTTCGTATGTTCTGTTTTTAGGTTAAGGAATAGTAGAATTTTTAAACTTATTTATGCAATAATTTTAAGATATGTATTCGGTGTGGTAATAGTAGTTGATGTGTGATAAGAACAGAGCATATCATTTTTATTTTGGTTAACAGGAAAAAATCATGATATTTTACTACTGGTTAAAATATACTTGATAAACTATGTACGGGCACAAACCTTTAGAATAGGCTAACACTCTTGACTATCGTTGGTCCGTATCTCTTTATTTAAAACCTTCATTATTTATTTCATCATTATTTATTATCTTGGCCATATTATTATTATTATTATTGTCTTGTCCATAAATTAAAAAGATAATAGACTCGGTGAAGGTTTGGTCACAGACGAGCAATCCTGCCCATATTATTAGTATTGTCTTGTCTATGAAATAAAAGGTTAGATCAGGCAGGTTTACTAGTTAGACTCGTTGGGCGTTTTGGTCCACTCTCTGTGTCAGGAATCGAGCCAGTCTGTGACAGCAGGAAAAGGGGGTAAACTTTTAAAACTTTTCACCAATCGAACGAACGCCTGCCATGTCGAGCAAACGCCACCCCAGCCAGTCACTCACTCACTTGGAGACACTCTTTTTTCCCGAACAGTTGCTCCAGGCCTTTAAACATTTCTTCTTCCATTTTATCGAAGTCGTCCTTGAAAGAAAGAAGGAAGGAAGGAAGAGAACTGAAAACGGATAAAGAGATGAAAGTGTATGAAAGAGAAACAAAAGAATGAGAAGGAAGGGAGGTAGAGATCTGAAATCGGATAAAGAGAAGAAAGTGTATGAAAGATAAATGAAAGAATGAATCGTCATGATGCATTTTGCATCAGCCTATAACTCTCTATAGAAGAACGAAGTAAACGTCTAGATATTCAGGATGAAGCCAAAATATACAGTAGGTACAGACAAAAAAAAAAAAAAAAAAAAAAATATAGATATAAAAAAATAAACACGCAGAGACACACTCACACTCACACTCACACACAGTAAACTAGTATTATAGAAACGAAAGTATTTAAAAATGAACATACAAACACCCACTATGAAATTCGTGAGCCACCACGTTTGACCTGAGCAGTGACCACCTCGGTGAAAACAATTGGCTGCCAGGGAGTTGGAAGTCGGACAGGTGGTGGCAAGTTGTGAAGTTTTTTTTGTTTTTTTCTGTCTGGAAGGAAAGTCGTGATTGTTGCCTTCAGTAAAGTAGAAGCCTTGTCAGTGTACAGGACAGTAATCACACACACAAATCCACACACAAATCCACACACACACACACACACACACACACACACACACACACACAAATCCAAATCTTACATTGCATTATATTACTTTCAAGCAACCTACAGTGTACGTTATGTTGTCATTCGCTTTACGTTCTATTTCAAGGGGATATTTTGTCTTGTCGTTCTGTGAAAATATAATGTAAGTATCCAGAGTGACGAGCCTGAGGGTGTCAATAAAGTACGTGTATTTGGTCACCAGTGAGAAACGTTCGAGTGTCAGGAGCTTGAAATACAAACCTGGGAGGGTCAATAGTTTACACACTGTCGCCGTGCTCAAAACCTATCCTATCCTATACTAACCTATCCTACTATAACCTAACGTAACCTAACCTAACCTAACCTAACCTAACCTAACCTATCATACTCTAACCCAACCTAACCTAACCTAACCTACTCTGATTCTTTGGTCATATCAATCCCGCATATGTGCACTCGATGGAAAGGGTAAATTAAATATGTGTATATGATTCGTAACTTTACCATAATTTAAGGAGCTTTCGCTATAGTAAGCAAGTTGCAGGCTACTGACTCTTCCAGCTTGTATCATAAAACAGCATGTATACTGAGACGTCCTGTTTAGTGGCATGTTTAGGAGGAACCCGTGTCTTTTTTAAAACTCTCATACACCATCACAAGTCCTTTAACAGTGATGGTCATTATAAAGTGACGCCCCGACGAACACAAGACGAGGGGGAAGGAGGGGGACAGAAAGAGAAGGTGGGAAAGGGAGGAAATGAGAAAAGAGAGAAGAAATGTTAGGAAATGGGGTTGGAAGATAGAAAGAGATGATAGAGAAGAAGAGTGAGGAAAGAAGAAGAGGTAGATAAGATAAGTAAGGAGGAAATATGTGGGAGTGAAAGAAAAAGAAGAGTTGAGGGCAAGGAGTAAGGAGAAATTTCATTATTATTATTATTATTATTCATTTGTTCATTCTCACTTTATTTTCCTCACGCCTACCAACTCAGTACCGTACATACCTTCTCTACCCCCACCCCTCCCCCACCCTGACCCCCACCATTCCACCCATAATGCTATTTTTACTGGAGAGAACTTTCACTCTGGCCCAAAAACTGCTAATGCTACTGCTACCATATTTACAGGGCCGGTAATTTGCCCATAACTCTGCCTCTCACGCCTTGATGGTCCCTGAAGCATATTACGATGGTCCCTGAGAGTCCCCAATACAAATGAGAATCCAGAAACCGACAAAAGACTTTACGTTTAAAAGTTCACTTACATAATTAATTAATATTTTGAAGTTAGTACTGTATATTGCCTATTTGGGGTTTAGCTTGAACGGTTCACTTGGGGTATTTTCAGGCCCAGTTATGCAATGATTACCTGAATGTTTTACTGTACTCTGTCCAGTTAGGCTAATTGCACATCCAGTTGTGCTAATTTCACGCACAGTTGTCCCATAAATCTACAAAGGCTGCAAATATACCAGATTGTTTATAATTGATAGTAAGATGAATGTAACTTAAAATTAAATGTGTTTAGTTGGGTAACCTACACACAGTAAGTGAAGATGTGTGGTGTGTTGCAAAGGTGTCAGGAATACTTACATCAATATCCCTGTGTAAATTTTTTTGTCTGTTTTGTTCTTAGTTTGTTTTCAGTTTGTTTTTAGTGCAATATTTTCTGGTGTCTGAATCTCACATGGTTAGCCTCGTACACACACACACACACACACACACACACACACACACACACACACACACACACACACACACACACACACACACACACACACACAAACACACACAAACACACACACACACACACACACCTCGTAAAGTAAGGTACACCTCACATCTTTTATAAATTGTTGTCCCTATAAATATTCTTTGTACAGTACTATTACATGCTGACTTTTAATTGTTTCCTGTTACTTCAGTTTTCTCCCACTCGTTCCTTCCCCTCTTATGACCCTCCACTCTATTCTCTCCTCCTCCCTCCCCCTCCCTCCTCCCTCCTCCCCAATGCCTATCCTTTTCTTTCTCCTTTGCCCCTCTACCCTATCTTCCACCTCACCTATCTCTCTTCTATCTCGATGTAATCTACCTCTTTCTCCTCTTCCTCTTTCTCCTCTTTCTCTGCCTCTCAACACAAGTAAACACGTTCACTCGTGTATGAGAGAGAGAGAGAGAGAGAGAGAGAGAGAGAGAGAGAGAGAGTGAGAGAGAGAGAGGCCACACAAAACACCTGCTCTTACATAATGAGGTTGTGTCCATCTCAGAGCCCAGTAGTAATGGCCTGCCCCACCTTTTTGTGTCCCTAATCCCCCTCACCCTCCTCCTCACTCTCCCCCTCACCCTCACCCTCCCCCTCCCCCTCCCCCTCCCCTCCCCCTCCCCTCCCCTCACCCTCACCCTCACCCTCTCCGTAGGGCTGCATAAAGGAAGTAAAGCTTGTTGTGTCCGAGTCAGTTGTGTGTGTGAGAGAGAGAGAGAGAGAGAGAGAGGAAAACAGGGAAAAGGGAGAGGATAGGGGATCAGAGGAGCTTAATTAAAGGGGCGAGTAAGAGTAGAGAAGGGAGTAGTTAGTATATGGAATAAGTGAATGAGGAGTGTGTAACGTCAGGGCTGGGAGAGGGAAAACAGATGTACAGATGTACAGTTAATACAAATACACTGAAATTTATCAATACACTTAACTTACTCATTGTATATTGATGCACTGTAAATAGATAGATAAACAGATAGGTAGATAGATAGATAGATGAATGACAAATAACTTGATACATTATATAAACGAATAATAATGGAAAATAGATTAAAGTTACTCTATCTATTTTACTACAAAATATGGATTACACGACAGGGGCATTTTTCCTTTTACACACATTCATTTATAGAGTTTGATCAACGAATGACAGAGAAGTTTTCCTCTTCTTCTGTCAAGTGTATACAAGGCTTATATTTTAGTGTCTCATAATGATAACGTTTACTAGTAACCATTAACCATAAGTGTAATTTGGAGCATATTTTGTTCTATAAGGTATACTCTAGAGTACCACTAGATGGTATTCACTGCATAATATCTCTAGAAAATACGAATAAATCTCTGACCATTCTAACTTTTCATAAAATTCACTACACATTATTTCTTGATGAAGTGAGTGACTGAGTGTGTGTGTGTCATCGTTGGTGAGTAATTCAAGGTCATGATCAGGTTATTGAATTGGTGTCACTGGCAACGCTTTTATTATATATATATATATATATATATATATATATATATATATATATATATATATATATATATATATATATATATATATATATATATATATTTTTTACTTTGATTAATTTCTTGTTTATTCGTTAATGTGTCTACGTATTCATACACTAAACATTATTAATTGTGTATTTCCTTATGCAGTTATATTTACCTATACATGTTTGTACTTATTGCATAATGTTAAAAGTAATAATCATACGAAACATCAGTTACTCTAAATTTGTGGTAATTAAAAGTAACGTTCCATATAACAATCTAAGAAACACTGGATTCCCTCAGCGTCGAAAACAAACCTGAAGAAAAAGTTTGCCATTTGTTTGAGAACGTTAAGGGGAAATTTTCTTTTGTGTTGGTAAATAGATGGGCTACTGATTCCTCCTAACTATGCCAGAAAACAAACGCCCTTGATGCTGGTGGTACTTACAAATAGGGGATCCGTTTCGTGGCATAGTTTGGAGGAATCACAGTCCTTCCAATTCACCCCCCCACCAAAAAAAAAAAAAAAAATCTCTTCCCCCCTTAAAGTCAAGACATCCAAGCCAAACACATCCATCTGAGAACGTCTATCGCTTAAGACGTTCTGAGGAGAGTAGACAGACCACGCCAAAGAGGCCCTCTGTTGTCGTTCAAGGTAATCAGGGGACCATTAGGTGGGCTAAGATATTGTCGGCAAATTGAAGGTTTCTGTTGATTCCTCTAAGCTATTCCACGTGACAGACCTCCTACTCTACATACGACTAAGACGAGTATATATATAAATGCTGTGTTGTGACATTGTGTTTTAGAGGAAGAATCATTAGTCTCCAGTTTACTACCAGTAGATATAATACTCCCTTACAACCATTGAAAACCTGTTAGTTAATTAATGAAGCCTCCACACTACCGATAATTGCCATTTGCTAAGTACCCAGGGAGCATTTAGAAGCGTTACCGATAGTTATTGATACCGCCAGTCACCTTAAGGGACCCTGTGATGTAGTCAGATAATTGGAGGTTAACGAGTCCTTCACATATTGCCATGAAACACCGCCCATATTGAAGGATCATGTTTCGTGGCATAGTCTGGAGGAAACAGAAGCCACCATGCAGGTCTTATACACGATCACCGGGTCCTTAAGGAGATAGTATATACTTTTTGTACATTAGAGCCTTGATTCCTCCAAAGTATGTCAGGAAACAGACCCAGATGAAGAAAAATAATGGTGTCCCGTTGCTTGGAATAATTTGGAAGATTCAGACACAAACACGACATTTAGCATAATAGTCAATTCTATCCCATTCACCCAGGTTTTAGTTAATATATTATTAAATCCTTTCTATCATATCCATTCCTTCTACTTCATCTTATTCTTATTCTTCTCTTTTTATATGTACAGGTATATATATATATATATTTTTTTTTTCTTCATAAATACTTGTGGTGTTTTGTTGTGTTACTGGAATGTTGATGCTCCCCTCCCCTCTCCTCCTCCCTCTAACCCCCCTCCCCTCTCCTCCTCCCTCTAACCCCCCTGCCCATACTTCCCTCCCCTCTCCTCCTCCCTCTAACCCCCCCTCCCCTCTAACCCCCCCTCCCCTCTAACCCCCCCTCCCCTCTAATCCCCCCTCTCCTCTAACCCCCCACTCCTCTAACCCCCCTCTCCTCTCTTTCCCCCCTCATATTCCCTTCTTTTCCTCATCATCTCTCCTTGCCTCACACCCTCCACCATATTGTACCCCATTCCTCCCTCATTGCCGGCTGTTATTACTCTCATCATTCTTTATTTCTTTTTCTTATTATTCCCTCCTTCACACCATCTTTCCCTCTTACACATTTCATTTCTTTTTGATCTCACACTTTCTTCTCCTTTCTTCTCCTTCCCTCTTTTTGTTCTCTCTCTCTCTCTCTCTTTCTCATTTCTCGTTTTCTGAACAATATATCCAGTCGTATCTATCTTTTCTTTCTTTTCTTTTTATTCTTCCTCTTTTCCTTTCCCTTTCTTTTTGCTTATGTTCCGTTCTGCAGCCAACTATCATCATCCTTGTTCAATATAATTTTTCTAATATGAAGAGCTTTAAAGAATGAATTATACAAACCAAACACCCTCGTTCGAACAATATGATCTGCTGTTGTTTATAATTTTTCGAAACGTTATGAAACCTATCTACTCTCAGCTGGTGTTCATCATCCAACCACATGAATCCTACTTCCTTCATGGTTTTCCTCTTTCACTTCATACTCAGTCTACTATTCTTATCATACTCCTTCCTCCATCGTACCTCATTTATCATACATACCCTTTCTTACCATGTTGTTTAGTTTTCTCCATCTTTCGTCTCTCACTGGCTGCTTTCGTTTACCCACTTACCTCAACTTCCATCACTCCCTCACCGACTTTACAAACCCCTCATTTCATTTCAGATCATTTACTTACGGTACTGTCCCTTACCTACCTCCCTATCCCCAACACTTTCTTTCTCTTACTCAACTTTGCCTGAATTCACCTGCCTGCTTACATCCCCAATACACCTTTTTCCAATCCTTTACTTCACCACCTCACCTCACTCGCTACCACATTTCTGTCACTTATTCACCACTTTTTATCACTCCTTTTACTCGCTACCACAGTTCTGCTACTTATTAACCACCTTGTACCACTCATTCATTCTACTCGCTACCACAGTTCAACTACATAATCACCACTTCCTATGACACCTTATACTCGCTTACTACCTTCAGTGACTGTACCACCCACCTACACCACCACCATCACTTGCCACTGCAGTAGTCAGCCTCTGCGGACGTCCCATCAGGTGGCTGCATTAACCTGATTGGCCCTTCGTCTTCTACCTTACTTACCCACACCACCGTCCATCGCTCTGATTGGCTGGTGCATGCAGGGAAATAAACCCAAGCGTCAAGGAAAGGTTTTGGATTATCTTGATTGGTCATATTTGCTATCGGGCCTTGCGAGGTTCATAATATTAGGTGGATGATGAAGGAAAGAAGGTTGGGTCGGTTGGTTGGTAGCGTGTAAGATCGGGTATTTTTGTGACGTGCTGATTGCTGGTAAGAAGAGTGGAGAGCTGTTGGGTGTTGGGAGAAGTGAGGATTGAGGGGAGGGGAGAGGTGAAGGGAGGATGGGGGTGAGGTGGGAAAGGAGAGGATTGAGAGGAAGGGAGAGGAGGGGAGAGGATAGAGGGGAAAAGAGAAGATAGAAGGGAGAAGAGGAGATATAGTGGAAAAGAGAGGATAAGGGGTGAGGGAAGGAAGGGAAGAACAGGTGGGAGTGGGAAGGTAAAAACAAAGGAAAAACGAAAAGGTGAGAAGATTGGAAATGAAATGAGAATGAAGGAGGGTAGAGAGGATGAAGGAGGTGAAATGAGGAAGGATAAAAGTAGTGGAAAAGGGAGGGACGAAGAGATAATTGCAAGGAATACCCGTGGATGCGAATGGAGGGGGAAGAAAAAGGGAAGAGAAGGGGAGGTGGAACAGAGGAGGAGGTGAAAGGGGAAAGATGGGATAAGAAGATGAGGGGAAAGGGAAAGAACGGGACGGAAAAGAAAAGGGAATGATGGAAGGACGGGAAACATAAAAATGAGTGAAATAAGGGGACTGCAAGGATAAAATTAAAGCAAAGAAATGAAACTAAGTGAGAAAGACGAAGGCTGATGGAAGAGAGTTAAAAGGAGTCCAAAGATTGAAGGAAAAAAGAGGAGGCAAGGGCAGGAAGTTGAAGAAAGAAAAATGAAGATTCTTAGTAAAGGCTGTAAGTTTGTAAAAAGAACGAGGCGGAAAGATGCAGAAAAGAGTTAACAGAAGGAAAGTAGAGAAATGTACACAGACACACACACCAAAAAAAAAAAAAAAGATAAGATAAACATTCATAAATCATTTGGTACTTACTGATCTGTTTGAGGCCTGTTAGGGGGAACATAAGGGTATACTATCAAGAGAACATAAAGGGAATGTGTTTGTGTTTACTGAAGGTTCGTTATGTGTTTGCTAGGCCATTTGGTCCATATAGTAGTAGGCTGTTTGTTGATGGATGGCAAGGGGAGGGAGGTTAGTGAAGAGGAGGAAGAGTGAAGGGGAATAGAGGTATTAAGGTTATGGAGGGAAGGAATGAAGGAGGAGGTGAAGAGAGGGACCGTATGCTGAGAGAGACAACTGGGGGAGGGAGGAAGGGAAGGGAGGAAAGAAGACTAGACGGTGGGGAGAGTGAGGGAGGTAGGAAGTTAGTAGGCTAAAAGTTGGAAGGAGAAAGAAGGATAGAAGTAGTAAGGTAGTAAGTTTCGTGAAAGAGAAGACATTTAATGGAGGGAGGCAGTAGGCTGGAAGTAGGGACAGTCATAGAAAGGAAGGCAGTAGATGTAGGGAGTCAGTGAGGCAGAAGGCTGTGAGGAGGGAGAGAGGTATAGAGAAGGAAGAGGCAGTAGGCTGAAACAACTTGTAAATCATATATGACATCTCGGAGCAGTCGTTGTGTACAGTAACAGTTTGGCTCCACTTCCACCACGGCCACTCCTAGATGTGACTCAGACCCTGTGTAGTGTTCTTGGTAAGTAATGTTCACACCAAACCCCAGATATTATTCCCAAGATATTATTCATAGCAAGAACTTAGACCCAGCACTGTTTGTTTTGAAGTGAAGAATACAATGGGAATAAAAGACATTGCTTCTAAAATACAGTGAAAGGAAGCGAGTTAGTAATGTCTGAAATGCAAATACAAAAGAGAACGTGGGAGATAGTTCACGGATGTAGTCCCAGGTCTCTCACACTCAGGGCCAAATGCTAGACAAATCAAGGGCTTAAAAATAACGTAACACTCACCAAATTTCTCACTGAAAAAAATATATATCAAAAGACATCGTTACTATCAATGGCAAGACCTTCACGCTTCATGCATAATTGTCTCGAAGTGAATAAATATACTGCATACGTATTCACTCCATTATGAACACATTCACTGGACAGCATATGC
>JAWZYT010003418.1:2500-27500 GCA_034508575.1 Petrolisthes manimaculis
TACGCCCATTCCCCACCTCTTTCAATCTAGTTTGCACACTCCCTCAATCCACTTACCTTCCCTTTCCCCTCCATTCCCACAATCCTCTTTCTTCAATTCATTCACTCCGACACTCTTTCTCATTCCTTCCTTTCTTCTTTCCTCTTTTATTCCTTCCTTCTTGTTTTACTTTGTTTATTTAATTTCTACGTGTATCTTCTTCGCTTCCTAACTATTACTGTTGTTTATTCTAGTTCCTTTCTTTGTTCTTCTTCCTTCTTCCATCTTACTGTTCCTCCATTCACCCCATGTACAGACTCCATTAACTTTCTACCTTCTATTAACTAATCCAAATCCTCATTCACATTCCAATCCTTTTCCCTGTCTCTATGTCCCTAGTATACCTCTTCATCCCTCAGTCATCCCTTCTCTTTCCTCCTCAGTCCCTTATGTTCAGTCTATTTCCTTCCTTCTGTAAATGGTTTGTCCCATTCCCTATTTCTCTCTGTCTCTGTCTCCTTTATGTTCAGCATATTCCCTTCCTTCTGTAAACATTTTGTCCCATTCCTCATTTCCTATTCCATTCCTCTTTCCTTCTCTCTGTCCTCCCCTCCCTCTTCTCCCTCCTTCCAGTTAGGCTTCCCGGCTCTCCCTCTTCATTTAATTCATCCATATGTAATGTCTAGTCAGCTATAACTTCTGCTCGCCTCTCTCTCTCTCTCTCTACCTCTGTCTCTCTCTCTTGCCTACCCTCCCTCCCACCCACACTCCCTCTCTCCCTCCCTGTCACCCCTGCCTACCTGTCATTTCCCTGCCTCTCTCCCTTTCGCCCCCGCAGTCTCTCTCTCTCTCTCTCTCTCTCTCTCTCTCTCTCTCTCTCTCTCTCTCTCTCTCTCTCTCTCTCTCTCTCTCTCTCTCCTATCTTTTGGCCTAATTTTCCTCACTAATCCACTCCTTCCTTCTTCCTACCTTCTCATCCTTTTTCTTTCTTATCTCCTGGCTTAATTTTCCTCTCTATTTCACTCCTTCCTTCTCTTCCTTTTTTTTCTTTCTCCATCCTATTCCCCCTTACCAACCTCCTCTCCTCTCCTCTCCTCTCCTCTCCTCTCCTCCTGGTTCCCCTCACTATTAAGACTAACCCATTCTTCATCTTAATTCAGACAATGGTAACTACCTCTCTCACTGCTTCTCTCCCCACCCCCCACCCCTCCTTCCCATACTTCCATCATTTTTTCCTCCCATTTCACCCTCCTTCCTTCCTTCCTTCCTTCTTTCCTTCCCACACTCCATTTTTCTATCCTTCTTGCCTTTCTATATCTCCTCCATTTCACCTATCATCCTTCCCTCTTTTCTTTCCTCACCTTGCCTTCTCCCGTCTCCCTTCCCTTTCTTCCTTCCTTCCTTTCCTCCTTCCTACACTACCTTCTTACTTCCTTCCCTCCCTGCTCTCTTCCTTCCCTCCCTCCCTCCCTCCCTACCTTTTTCTTTACCTCCCTCTTCGTTCGCCCTCTACCTGCCTACCTTTCACTATTTGCCCCCTCCTTTCTTTTCTCTACTTGAGCACCTCTCTCTCTCTCTCTCTCTCTCTCTCTCTCTCTCTCTCTCTCTCTCTCTGCACACACTCACAGCCGCCCCTTACCTTTCCTCCCTTGCCTCACCTGGACTTTCCCTCCACTCCTTCCCCTTCCCCTCCCTCAACCACTCTTCATCCTAGTACAAGCACTGTCAACATCCCTCCCTCCCTGTCACCTCTCCATTTCTCTACCTCCCTTCCTCTCTCTCTCTCTCTCTCTCTCTCTCTCTCTCTCTCTCTCTCACACACACACACACACACACACACACACACACACACACCACATAATGTCTTTACTTCCACTCTAACTTTATTTTCTCTCTTCCTCCTTCCTACTTTTTCCGTCCTGCCTCCCCACCGTCTAATCCTGTCTTCAATTCTCTGTCCTCTTTTCTTTTCTTTCATACCTTCCATCCTTTCTTTCTTTCCCTCTCCATCCCTTCTCCATCTCTATTCCTCACTTTATCTCCTTTTTTCTCTTCTTCCTCCCTCTCCTTTCACATTCTGCCTCTCCCTGCTTTACACACACCGTTCTCCATCTCTATTCCTCATTTTTCCTCCTTTTTTCTCATCTTCCTCCCTCTCCTTTCACATTCTGCCTCTCCCTACTTTACACACACACACACACACACACACACAGACACACACAGAAAGGTAGACAGAGACGTATAGCTTTTCAGTTATATAGTCACACACACACACATACACACACACACACATACACACACACACACACACACACACACCCTTCCTCATACTCCACCCACTCTCTTATTCCACTCATTCTTCTTCTCCCTCCCGGCATTCCTTCTCTCTCACTCACACCTTCCTTCTGCTCTCGTTCATTTCCTCGTCCCTCACTCTCTCTCTCTCTCTCTCTTTCTCCCAAAGCCTCCCTTACACTCTCTCCCTTTCCCTACTGTTCTCACTCACTTTCTCTCATTTCCTTCCTCGCTCCTTCTTTCATCTTTCCTTTCCCTCCCTCTCTCTCACAATTTCTACCACCCCTCTTTCTTCCTCATCCAATAACTTCTCTCTTTCCTCACAGACAACATAATTATTCTCTTCCTCATTTCTCCCTCTTCCTTCACACAATCACCTGCCTTCCCTCTTTTCGCTTCCCTCCTTACCTCTCTCATTCCCTCAAATGTTCATGTATTGTAACACAATTCGTTTTCCCCTTTATTTATTTAATATGTATTGATATTATATTATAGGTTGGTTTGCCCTTCTTATAATTTCTTGCTGAATTTACTTTGTCAAATGTTCATATTGCAATAATCACATGTATGCTTACGAGAATAACCAGGTATCAGGGAAATAAATAATCTGAATCTGAATCTGAATCTGAATCTGAATCTGAATCTGAATCTCACCCGTTCACTCTAAACATTTTCTTGTCTCTCCCTACTCACTCTCAGTCCCTCCTTTTCACTCTCTCTCTCTCTCTCTCTCTCTCTCTCTCTCTCTCTCTCTCTCTCTCTCTCTTCTTTTTCTCACAGTGTTTCCCTCGTCCTTTAATCTTCTCTCCCTACCATCGTTTTTCTATCACCCACTTCCTCTCTCTCTCACACCCTCACAACACCACCTCCTTCACTCCCTCCCTCACACTTTTCCTTTTTCACTCACCTTCTCTCACACCCTCACAACACCACCTCCTTCTCCCCCACACTCTCTCACATGCACCTTTCCTCTCCCGTTCACCTTCTCTCTCACTTTCGTTACCAAGTCTAAGAAACAAAACGTATGAGGAGCGGCTGAATGAATTGAATCTATTCCCATTAGCACAACGTAGATTGAGAGGCGACTTAATCCAGGTATTCAAAATAATCAAAGGCATAGATAATATGGACTGCAACAAATATTTCAATATCGATCAATCAAACTACACGAGAGGTAACGGCTGAAAAATCATAGGTAAATCTTTTAATTCACACGAATCCAAGAATTTCTTTTTTAACCTAGTCGTCAACTTATGGAATGGGCTTCCCCATAACGTAATAGACTGTAATACAGTAGACAGCTTCAAACATCGCTTAGATAAACACCTTGCGTCTAATCCCCGACTTTCGATGTTTACTAATGAATAATTTTTGCCCATTACAGGTGGCAAGTTAGCCAAATTTCAACTACTTTCTATCTTTCCTATAAAATTTCCTTGTGGAGTTTTCTCTACCAAATCCACAAGGTTCTGACTCCTAACTTTATTTCTAGTAAGGCACAAACCGGAGGGAGTGGAGGGTGGGGAGAGAGCCTTCTACTTTGCTATCCTTATCTACGACTATCACTGGGGAGAAATTTATTCTCCACCAGTAACCTTCTAATCATATCACCCCGTGTGGACCGTAAAGTCTGTTGTGGTCTGTGATTCTATGTAACTCTATGTAACTCTCACAACCCCTCCTTCGCCCCCTCCCTCCCTCCCTCACACTTTTCCTCCTTCACTCATTTTATCTCACACCCTCACAACAACAACACCACCTCCTTCCCCCCCCCCCTTACCCCCACAGAGGCTAAACCCCATCTAACACCCTTCCTCCCTCACTCACTCAACACGTGCTCATCCTCCCACTCCATCCCCCCATCCCCCCTCTCCCCCCTCACCCCCCACCACTCCTTCTTCACCCTGGGGCACTCCTTCCCTCATTTCAATCAGTCCTTTTCTCCTCACCAGACTACCTCCCCCCACCTCTTACCTCTTCTCTCCCCCCCCCCACCCACCTCACCTCTCGCTTCTTCCATTTCATCTCTCTCTCTCTCACTCTCTCTCTCTCTCTCTCTCTTGTCAGTAACTCTCAACTCACTCACTACACTCATACAACTTTGTAACTCCTCTCTCTCTCTCTCTCTCACTCTCTCTCTCTCTCTCTTTCTCTCTCTCTCTCTCTCTCATTTCTGTAACTCTCTCTCTTGTTCTCATTTCTGTAACTCAGCCCTCTCGCTCTCAGTTTTTCTTTCTCAACTTCAAACTCCGTGTTAAAATACCTTTCCCATTCACACACACACACACACACACTCACTCCACACACACACACACACACACACACATACACACATACACACACACACACACATACATATGTTGGTGAGGGTTCGTGTAGTCACCAACTATGTGTTGTGCTACTAAAGATGACTCCTGTGCAGGGGCCTTTGTCCGGTTTTCTCCACTACAGCTGCTCAACCTTAGGAGCTAGTGTCTATTTACTCTCTCAGGGGAGTGTTGTCTACAATTCTCTTTGTGTAATGTGCTCAAGGTAGAGAGAGAGATGCAGTGAATAGTTCCCAATTGGTTTAATGTCAAAACATGTTAATATTTATGTACAGGTTACGACAGACATGACGTTAACATAGATAAAAGTATTTTATGCTAATAAATCTATAATACATAATTTGGACATATGAAATTTGGTAAGAGTATACAGACAATGTTATGACATAATATGGTAAAGAGAAAATGCTGAAAGAAATTACATAGACGAAGGAATGTAATGGTAAAAGAATAACAATACAGGGCAGGCAGATAATGGTTAACAAAGAAAATGGGCCTACAGTATTTTTAGGGTACACTACAATACTCCCCCCCTAGTTTCGAGGAAGGAGGAACGATACTCTTGTGTGTCGTACTTCGTCATTTTCAGCATTAGTTGGAGGAACAGTCACTTGCACTGCTTGTAGCATCTGGTCTGGATTCAGGATGTAAGCAGGCTTGACTCGGTCTACGGCCACAACATCTTGAGAACCATGTTTGTCGATGGTGAAGTTCTTCCTCGTCCTGCGAACTACTCGGAAGGGGCCCTGATATGGTTGCTGAAGGGGCCTTTTGACTGCATCGACTCTGACAAAGACGTGTGTGCAGGCTTCCAGGTCCTGGTGAACGAAGGTCTTCGAGTTGGACGTACGAGGCTGCACTGGCTGGAGGCACTTCATGGCATTTTTCAGGTGTGTTGCAAAGTCCTGAACGCTGCAAGGCTCGGGGTCTGGTGTGGCAGAGAGAAGCTCACCTGGGAGCCTGAGGGTAGAGCCATATACGAGCTCAGCAGAGGAGTTGTGCAGATCCGTCTTGAGTGAAGTTCTGATGCCAAGGAGGACAAGAGGTAGTGCTAGTGACCAATCTTCTCTCTGGGCTGAAGCTGCCAGGGAAGATTTCAGCTGGCGGTGGAATCGTTCAACCGTTCCGTTGGCCTGTGGGTGATAGCTGGCGGTCCTGTATCGGCGGATGCCAAGGAGTATCATGACCTTATTCCATACACTTGACTCAAACTGACCACCACGGTCGGAAGTAAGGCTGAGAGGCACACCAAACCTGGATACCCATGTTGCGATGAAGGCACGTGCAACAGTATCTGTGGTGATGTTGGCGAGAGGTGCTGCTTCAGGCCAGCGAGTGAAGCGGTCCACACAGGTGAGTAGATATCGATAGCCATTGGAGTACGGAAGTGGGCCAACGAGGTCTATGTGGACATGGTCAAATCTCTCGGTGACTGGTGTAAAGGTGGCTGCAGGAGAGTGTGTATGGCGTGTGACTTTGGAAGCTTGACATTGTATACATGTGCGTGCCCAGTGTCTGACGTTCTTATTTATGCCTTCCCATATGAAGCGGGAAGACATCATCTGGTGCGAGGCACGGATTCCAGGGTGAGAGAGGTCATGTAACTTCTTGAAGAGCTGGTGTCGATGTTTCTCTGGTACGTATGGACGGAGAGTGTCTGTAGAGGTGTCAGCATACAGTGTGACCTGGGTGTCTGGAAGTGTAATCTTCTTCATCTGTAGTGCAGGGTTATCCAACAGTCGCTGTAGCTCAGCGTCACCGACTTGATCAGCAGCAATGGTGGCATAGTCGATGGGAGAAGATATTACAGTACTGATGTTACGAGAGAGGGCATCAGCTGGGGCATTGTCGGCACCTTTGATGTATCGTAGATCAGTAGTAAACTGGGCAATGTAGTCCATGTGGTGCATTTGTCGTGGGGTGTAAGAGTCCTTATTTCTGAGAAATGTTGTAGTGAGTGGCTTGTGGTCAGTGTAGATGTGGAAACTGCGACCTTCGATGAAGTAGCGAAAACGCTTGACAGCTTTGAAGATGGCAAGTAGCTCTCTGTCATAGGCGCTGTACTTTGACTCTGTCGGGGTGAGTTTCTTGGAAAAGAAGGCAATTGGCTTCCAATATGTACCGACACGCTGTTGTAGGACTGCACCAACACCAATGTTTGAGGCGTCTGTAGCAATTGAAGTTTCTGCGTCAGGTGCGGGGAAAGACAGCGTGGCAGCGTCACTGAGGGCTTGTTTTGTTGAAAGGAAGGCCGCTTCTGCTTCTTCAGTCCAGATGAGGGTAACAGATTGACCTCTCTTGCAAGGTTTGATCATGACGTACAATGGTCGTAGCAGGAGTGAGCAGTGTGGAATGAAGCGGTTATAGTAATTAACCATCCCAAGGAACTCCTTGAGCTGGCGTTGGGTAGACGGCTTGGGAAACTGCTGGATGGACTCGCACTTTGAGGGAAGTGGAGCAATGCCTGCTGGAGAGACTGTGTGACCTAGGAACTCAAGGGATGTTACGCCGAGTTCGGACTTGTCTGTGTTGATTTGGACGCCATAATCTTGCAGTCTCTGGAGGACTTCTTGGAGGTGTTGTTTGTGGCTGGCTTCATCAGGACTAGCGATGAGAAGGTCATCTATGTAGGCGAAACAGTAGGGTAGACCTCGAAGGACCTGGTCTATGAAGCGTTGAAACGTTTGTGCCGCATTCCGCAATCCAAAGGGCATCCGGACATATTCGAACATGCCAAAAGGTGTGATAATGGCCGTCTTCGGGATGTCAGTGGGATGGACTGGAATCTGATGAAAGGCTTTGATGAGGTCGATCCGAGAGAAGATTGTAGAACCTGAGAGTTGGGAAGTGAACTCTTGAATGTTGGGCACAGGATATCTATCTTCTACGGTGCGTGAGTTGAGGGCACGGTAATCACCACAGGGTCGTATCTCTCCAGTCTTCTTAGGCACGATGTGTAGAGCCGATGACCAGTTGCTGCTGCTGGGCCGTATAATACCTTTACTCATCAGAGATTCAAACTCGGCTTTGGCTTTCTTGTAACGCTCAGGGGCTAGGCGTCGGGCCTTGGCGTGCACTGGGGGTCCGGTAGTCTCTATATGATGAGTCACGTTATGCTTGGCAGGTATGCTGGATGAGTAGGGTTGTGTCAGCATAGGGAACGACTTAAGGAGGTCAGCAAACTTGTGGTCATGGTTGATAGTAGATAGGTGTGTGCTGTCACCAGGTGCTGGCTGTGCATTAGCAAAGATATCTGTGAGTGGGTCAATCAATTTTCGTCCTCTTACGTCTACCATCAGGTTGAAGTGACGGAGAAAATCAGCACCAAGGATGGCTTGTGACACTGCTCCTACGTAGAATGTCCATTGAAAAGAGCGGCGAAGGTTCAGATCCAGATGCACTGTTTGCCGCGAGTATACAGGTATCCTAGTACCATTAGCAGCGTAGAGATGCAAAGAAGGAGGTAGCGACCGCTGGCTGGTTGTAGCAGGGAGGACACTAACGTCGGCACCGGTGTCTACCAGGAACTTGGTATGGGACCGGCGATCAAAGATGTGGAGCAGCGCAGACTGAGTATGACAAACATTATGCTGCGTTAATGTTCGCCGTTGTAGTTTGACGCCGTGTAGCTGCAGGGCTTTTCACACTTGAGAGCCTTATCCATAAACCTGCGATGGTAGTAGCAGAGGTTTGAAGTGCTCCTTGAACGTGACCGATAGTGTTGGCGGTTTGGCGTCGAGGATCGGTAACTTTGGCGGTCGTTCATTTGTTTCTTCATGTTGCTGACTTCCATTGTAAGTTGGGAAACTAGACTGACAAGCTGGGCAATTTGGGAATTTTCTTGTGTTGAGATGGAGGAGATTGGTGATGCTGAAACAGGTGGAAGAGTTGCCATGTAGTCGTCTGCAAGATTGGCAAGCTCATCTGGAGGCAGCTTGCCTTTCACACTGATGAGAGCACGTTGAATGTCAGATGGCAGGCGTTGATAGAATAGTTGTTTGAATAGATCTTTATCAAAGGCCTGGTACTTGTCACCAAGCAATGTCTTCATTCGGCGTAGTAAGTCTGTAGGTTTCTCTCCACCAAGTTCTTCTCTTGATAGCAACTCACGGAGACGAGCTGCCACTGATGATTGTAGGCGATTTAAAATTGCTGCCTTAAGATCTTCATAGGGTGTAGCAGAGGTTGAGGCTGAAGTAATGACATCAGACACTTGAGTGAGAACTTCAGGTGGTAGCAGGCTTGCAGCATGTGAGAATTTAGTGAGGCTTTTCTTGATATTAGAAGCAGCAAAACTACACTCCAGTATTGAGAACCATATGGTGGGGTCTTGGTTGCAGAAAGCAGGGGCTCTCATGGCTACACCAGTGGCAGTGTAGTTGCCTGAGTTAGAGAGATCCTCAGTAGACATACTGGTCAGTGAACTCAGGGTGTAAGTGCTGACAAGAGTTACCTGATATCACGATAGCTGCGTTAGCCAAGTTACATGAGTATGCTGAATACACTGGCACTGTATCCACACACAAGGCACTAATAATACACAACAATACACTGTAACTCAAGAGTGAAGCACTGTAATCTAGGGTGAGGCACTGTAATCCAAGGCGAAGCACTGTAATCCAAGGTGAGGCACTGTAATCCAAGGCGAGGCACTGTAATCCTAGGCGAAGCACTGTAATCCTAGGCGAAGCACTGTAATCCAAGGTGAGGCACTGTAATCCAAGGCGAGGCGCTGTAGTCCAAGGTGAGGCACTGTTGCTGGTAGCTAGACTGCTGCGAGGACCAGTGGTGTGTAGGTGTTGGACTGCAGGCAGCAACAGTGTAGTTGGAGGCTTACAGATGGCTGATGTGGACTGGTGTTGCCTCAGGGTTCACAGCGACATTGTAGAGTAGGTAGGACAGTAGTGGGAGCAACAGCTGCACAGGAGAGGTAGCAACTTGAGTAAGTCACCTCTTGATGGTGACTGCCAGGCAAAGGCGTTAATGTTGATTATAATGGAGTAGCAGCAGCACTCCAGGTCACTACTTGACAGTGACTGTAGGGCGAAGGCATTCTTGTAGACTGCTGCAGCTACCTTCTTCAGGAGGTCACCACTTGTTGGTGAAGCTTGTAGCAGCACGCCGAGGGTCACCACTTGTTGGTGACGCAGTAGCTGCACTCCGATGGTCACCACTTGATGGTGAGGCTGCAGCAGCACTCCGGGGGTCACCACTTGTCGGTGACGCAGTAGCTGCACTCCGATGGTCACCACTTGATGGTGAGGCTGCAGCAGCACTCCGGGGGTCACCACTTGTTGGTGAGGGTTCGTGTAGTCACCAACTATGTGTTGTGCTACTAAAGATGACTCCTGTGCAGGGGCCTTTGTCCGGTTTTCTCCACTACAGCTGCTCAACCTTAGGAGCTAGTGTCTATTTACTCTCTCAGGGGAGTGTTGTCTACAATTCTCTTTGTGTAATGTGCTCAAGGTAGAGAGAGAGATGCAGTGAATAGTTCCCAATTGGTTTAATGTCAAAACATGTTAATATTTATGTACAGGTTACGACAGACATGACGTTAACATAGATAAAAGTATTTTATGCTAATAAATCTATAATACATAATTTGGACATATGAAATTTGGTAAGAGTATACAGACAATGTTATGACATAATATGGTAAAGAGAAAATGCTGAAAGAAATTACATAGACGAAGGAATGTAATGGTAAAAGAATAACAATACAGGGCAGGCAGATAATGGTTAACAAAGAAAATGGGCCTACAGTATTTTTAGGGTACACTACACATATACTCTCTCTCTCTCTCTCTCTCTCTCTCTCTCTCTCTCTCTCTCTCTCTCTCTCTCTCTCATCCCGGAGCGACCGTGTCATCACAGAGGTAAATTACACACTCAATTAGGTTCCCTCCTCCCTCCTTCTTTCCTTCCCTTCCTTCCCTCCATCTTTTCTCTTTCTATGACTTCCCTCCCCTCCCCTTCCCTCCTCCCTCCTTCTTTATTCCTCCTCCCTCCTTCCTCCTTCTTTCCTTCCCTTCCTTCCTTCCTTCCCTCCATCTTTTCTCTATCTATGACTTCCTCCCCTTCCCTCCTCCCTCCTCCCTCCTTCTGTCCTTCCCTTCCTTCCTTCCCTCCATCTTTTCTCTATCTATGACTTCCCTCCCCTTCCCTCCCTCCACCCTTCTTCCTTTCCTCCATCCTTCCATCAATGCTCTGTGCCATCCTTTTCCCTTCTTTCCATTCCTACTTCACTTTGATCCAAACTTATTTCCTTCTTGTCTTCCTTCCTTCCTTCCTTTCTTTTTTCTTACTTTCCTCCTTCCCTATCTCTATCCTCTCTTCCATTACCTCCTCTTTCCCTTCCGCCTTCTTTTACTCTTGATTCTCTCTTTCAACCTCTCACTCCTCTTTCCTTCCCTCTCACCTCAGCCTTTCTCTGGCCAACACCAATGGCTGAAATAGGGAAAATGGAAGGTAGGAGGGAAGGGAAGGTCAACAGGGACTCTTATCAACATGACATTAGCATATAAAAGAAAGGCTACACTTTGTTTTATACCTTATGTCTCGCTCTTTCTTTCTCAGTCTGTATATAGAGATGTTTTTGTATACATCGTGTGTTTATACGGTATACTATGTGTGTTTTGGCACCGTGTGTATGTGTGTGTGTGTGTGTGTGTGTGTGTGTGTGTGTGTGTGTGAAACTATAAAGATAATAGGTTCATATCAGGCTACGCGTTACATTAAAGACTTTCTAATTATCCTGCAGCAATTAATTAGTACCAGTCCTACACGTGTGACATAAATAGGTGACAGTATTTACGGCTACAAAATTCTTACTCACCTTATTAACATGGCTGGCTTCCGTTGTAATTTCTTTGGAATATTCTTAGGTTTTTCTTGCTTCAACACGTTCCATAATCTAGAAAAAGACAAAACTAATAATAATAATAATAATAATAATAATAATAATAATAATAATAATAATAATAATAATAATAATCATAATAACAATAACAATAATAATAATAATAAAAATAACAATAACAATAACAATAACAATAATAATAATAATAATAATAATAATAATAATAATAATAATAATAATAGAAATATTCAGTTCATATTTTTATTCGTCTAAAGATGATGTTGGAGTTTAAGAATGATGACACATGTGGGAAAATGAGGAATATAATCATAAAGCAGCAACGCGTACACCACCTCTGAATGCCGGTCCTAATAGCAAAATGTAAATCAACCCTTGATGCAGGAAGAATAAATAATAACACATTCTCAGTTATAATTTTTTTCACCACCTTCGTACCTACTTTTTTTTTTGTTATATATATATTCAGGACACTTCCATTCCTCGAGAGCTACAACCAGACTTTTTTTTTTTTTTTTTTTTTTTTAATACCTCAACCTCAAGACTGTAGGACGTCAGTAGCCCGTGACTCTAGCATGTGAGGCCTCGAGATCATTGGGTGTCGCACTAGATGAGACAGTGTGAAGCTTCGTGGTGATGTTGGTACCGTAGCTTCTCTTCTGCCTCACTAGATGACCACACTTTATTTATACACGTCGTTATCAAGAGAGAAAGAAGCTACACCGTCACTCACATCATCTTGGAATATAGTTGGGCATCTTTTATGTTACGAGTTGAATACTGATATATAATTTGATGTATAATAATAAATTTACCTAAAACATGTTACTCTTTTCACGTTGTAGATTGCTGTTAATTAAGCATAAGGGAATAGTACACTTTGGTGCAATAAAACGCCTTGATTCCTCCAAAGTATGCCAGGAAACAGGACCAGAATAACCAAAATAATTGTGGTCTGTTGCTTGGAATAGTGTAGAGGAATCATTTGGTCCAGATTTACCAACACTGTACTAACGTTCCCTTTAATTAATAATAAAAAATAAAAAAAATTAACGAACTGAACTAATGCCTTGGGAATCGTCTTAAATTAAGTCTCTACAGTATCTTTTATTTTTTAAATCTAGTTTTAATAATTTCATTGTTTTAGTGTCTTTTTTTTTCTTACAATTAGAATGATACTGTATTTGATCATTATAACACGAAGGTCCTCGTATTATACTTATCATTATTATATTTCATTATACAAATATTAAAACGTTATGCCGTGTTTAATCGTTATGCTTAGGGTACTTAATTATCTTGTGTGATATCATTATTTACGTAATTAGAGGTCCTTTAATTTATTCGTCTCATTTTGGTTAATTACGTAGTAAATTTTCGCTGCTGAAAAATAAGACCTGCAGCAACTTTCACAACTGTGTCATTAATATTATTTACGACCATACAGTCTTTGCTTTTATCCCCAACAGAAGGCGAATATCCACACAGTTGGGAATCAAGGGTTTTTTAGCGCCACTTTGAACCTTGTCATTCCCTTTCAATTCTTCAGCTTTCCCTATGTTCTTTTCTATCTCTGTCGTGTTCAATGTCCCATCTCTCTATCACATTTTTTCCTTCGCCTTCCAGGGTCTTACAGGCTTAGATTGATCGTATTTCATCCTCAAATTAAACTCTCTGTCCCTAATGTAAACTATGCCACACTCACCCTAATTACAACACACTCACACTCACCCTAAATACGACACACTCACACTCACCCTACGACACACTCACCTAAACTACGACACACTCACCCTAATGCCACGAAACATACCCAACAATTAATTAATGATACCGTATATAAAAGTAATGATTCTTACCTTCCATCTCACTGCCATGCACAGTCTGGTAACCATAGTAATAATTCACTGTTGTTAAGACCATGCATGTTAAGGGGGAAGTACAGTGTTGGCAAATCTGGAGCATCTGATTCCTCCAAACTATTCCAAGCAACAGGACGCCTTTCCTATTGTCCATCTGGTCCTGTTTCCTGGCATACTTTGGAGGAATCAAGGCACTCCAATGTACCAAAAGTATACTCTCCCCTTAAGACAAGAGGTATATCAAGATAGGAGGTACTGTATATCCGGCCTCCATACTTCTACTACGTGTTATCTTCTTTGGGGAAAAACATAAACACACGATCGTTGTGTCTTTAGCTTGACTCCCTATAAGATTGCACCATTTACGAAGTTTTATACTGTTGTTATTTTCTTTGCCATGGTTGTCTACTGATACCGATAATGATACACGCACACTCGTTCCTTTGTGTAGCTTAGTAACATCTACGTGACTGACTGACTGACCGACTGACTACTGACTGACCGACTGACTACTGACCGTCCTAATCGCAAACTTAAAAACTGAAAGCAAAAAAAATCCAGGTTTTTTGTTTCGCGTTTGGTTCTTCTTCCCTTTGTACCAAATCCCTAATTATGCAGATAACCTCTAATTTGACATTTTGCATAATAGATACGTAATTTACCGATAATACGGCACTTTCTTTGTTACAAGCAATTATACAGTTTTTCGCTAATTATACGAGTGTATGGGCAATCGTAGGTGGCGCCGATCAAGAGATAAGACACCTGAGCGTAAAGTAAAGCGTTTCGGCTTCTCATTCAGGCAGTCATCTCGCTACCTATCATTTTTCTACATTATTATCGGTTGACAATATTTCTCTGGCTTTGGTGTGCGTCTTTTCACTCTGAACGTTTTTGTTGCAGTGTAAAAAATTTCTTATGACACATTTTTCGTCAACTGTTGTTCCCTGTTTAAAATGGTGATGAATTGTTTACCGTAATCAGCATCCTGGAGATCTGTAAGAATAACATTGAGTACCATAACAAAAATGACTTCGCCAATATGAACTTGATATGGCAATGCCGTCGCTTTCATATACTTTCATTCAACATATGCTGACTTAGTTATTCTCTCTTCAAAGCCAATCGAACCTCAAATTAGTTTACCATCAATATAAAATACCTAGTATCTTAAAATATAACTGAACCTCAACACTCAAGGGCAAGATTTATAATAACTCATGATACGATGAAGGGAAGGAAGGAAGGAAGGAAGGAAGGAAGGAGGGAAGGAGGGAAGGAGGAGGAGAGAGAATACAACCACCAAGAGCTATACTGCCATTGTAATATCATTCGTACAGACCTATACTGCATGGCATTGTAGCTGTATTCGTACACACTATTATTTTAAACTTCTTTCAGATTATCCTTACACTATATAGGCTATGTGGATGACTTTCATTTTTTACTAATTATTATCTTTCGGTTAATGATTAAACTTTTCCAGCTTTAAAATACTAACCACTACAATGAACAGGCTTTACATAATCCATAAAAGCATTAAACACGCCGCTGTGTAAACATGACTCTGTTTTACTACCAGCTATAAATTTCTGTCTCAACACGCCTTGCTCTCTTCACCAAGGCTTATGTTATTCATTCCGGCTCTAAGTGCAGCTTCATGTTGTTGACTTTATATTAATCCTTATTCACTTGTATTTGTATTTTTTTTTTATCTGGAAGAATGTCAATCGTAAATATTAAGGGGTTGGTATAGTGTTGTTAAATCTGAAGCAACTGATTCCTCCAAACTATTTCAAGCAACAGGCAACCATTATTTTAGTTCATTTTGGTCTTGTTCCCTGGTATACTTTGGAGGAATCAAGACATTCTAATGTACTGTTGCCCACACATGAAGCTGGTATGGCTCGTTACTTCTGAGGTGGCTACAAAAAATGGAAAGTGAAAAAAAAATGTAGTTTGTTGACGGGCAGACAGTAAAATATTATTACTGTCTGCTTGTCAACAAACTATAACTTTTGCTTACACTCCTTCCTGTTGTAGCTATCTCACAAGTAGAGGCCTAGGCGTACCAGCTTCATGTGTGGGCAACTGTACCTCCTTAATACCAACTACAACAACTTAATATATGTTTATGTCCATTCCAGAAGTTGATGTGTTAACCAGGACTCACTACAATTTCATCACTTTCATCATTCATAATGTTCATGCAGTCATCATGTAGAGTTATATATATATACATCAGCCTTTAATTTATTTATTTATGGTATTCACTAACCAAACCAACAAACTAACAATAGTGATTACATAACCTTTAGTAGACGGAGCGATCTTACATACAAAATATAATGTTCTCTCACAGATGAAAAGTAAATGTAGCGGGTGTAGCCTATAACGAAGTGACATGTGTTTGGTGGTGATGAAGACTATATAGAACGTAGTATGTGGTTAGGGAAGGTTCGAACAGAGTGCATCTTTACAAGTGCAGTGAAAACGGTCCTTAATTGACCATTGTGTGGTTGTCTGTCCAACATAATTGAATATTAAACCTGACGATGGGAAAAAAAACTCTTAACCAGCGCAGTGGATCGTTCATCATTATTATTTTGCTGTCTTAACTTCTCATTATCAATTACATTCTTTCTCTGTATATCTGACTTTATTAATATTCATCATCTCTCGTTATTGTTCCCCTCTTTTCTTTAATCCTTTCTCACTCTCTGTAAATGTATGTACAAACTCTCTCTCCCTCTCTCTCTCTCTCTCTCTCTCTCTCTGTAAATGTATGTACAATCTCTCTCTTACTCTCTCTCTCTCTCTCTCTCTCTCTCTCTCTCTCTCTCTCTGACAAAGAACCTCGTCCCTCAGAATCAAGTGATGCTTTTCTCTCCTAAGTATACTCTTGCCTCCTCCTCTTCTTCCTCCTCCTCCTCCTCTTCTTCCTCCTCCTCCTCCACCTTCTCCTCTTTGTCTTTCATTTTCTCTGCCTTTTGTCTTCTGCTTTCTCTTCCTCTTTATCGACCATTCTCTGTTTATCTTTCTGCTCATTAACTTTCATCTCTTTTATTTTTCTATTATTTTAAAGTCATTCATCCTATTTCTCCTTTTCCCTGTTTTCGCCCACTTTTTATCCATATTTTTCCTTATTCCCTCCTTCCCTTTCTCCTTTTATTGTCTATTCTCTTATTATTTCTCCTCCCTGTAATCATCCTGTTCCTCCATTTATATTCTATCCTTTCTCCCCTTTTCCCTGTCTCCCATCTTCCTTCGTCTATTACACTTACTTCCTCTCCTCCTCTTCACATCCTTCCTTCTCCTTCTTACATACTTATCCTTTACTTACTCCACTTCCCATCCTCCCCTCGTTAACCTATCCTTCATTGTACTCCTTTTTCTAACCATCTTTTTAACTCATCCTACTCATCCTCTTTCAACTCATCCTCCTCCCTCTCCACTCCACCACCTCTTCCCTCTCTTCTTTTACCTTCCCTCCCTCCCTCCGTCACCTACATCCTCCCTCCCTCCTTCCCTCCTGCCTCCCTCCTTTTACCTTCCCTCCCTCCCTCCCTCCTTCCCTCCTTCTCTCCTGCTCATTCATCACCTCCTCTCTCCTCTCCTTGCAGAATGTTCCTCAGGGCCTCATTCCTCTTGCGTGTTGCACCTCCTACCCTGCCCACCCACTTTCTCATTCTCAGTGATCCCCCCTCCCCCTTCCCTGCACACACACACACACACACACACACACAGTCATTAGCATATACCCCAAAACACACTGGCTTACAAACACATGAAAACACACACACACTCACACACACACACACACACACACACACACACACACACACACACACACACACACACACACACACACACACACACACACACACACACACACACACACACACACTGGCACACTTTCCCTCGTCCCCTGGTCAAGCTGAGGATTTTTCTTTCGAGTTTCATCACATGTACGAGAGTCAAGGAAGAAGAAGGATGGACGACGGTGAAGAATGGAGGATGAAGGTTGGAGGAAGATGAAGGATGGAAGAAGATGAAGGAAGGAGATGAAGGATGGAGGAAGGAGGGAGGATGAAGGATGGAAGGTGAAGGATGGAGGTCGGTGAAGAATGGAAGGTGAAGGATGGAGGAAGATGGAGGAAGGAGGGATATGAAGGATGGAAGGTGAAGGATGGAGGGAGATGAAGGATGAAGAAAAATGAATGATGGAGGAAAATGAAGGAATATAAAGGAAAATGAATGACGGAGAAGGAAGAAGACGAAGGAATGAAAAATAAAAAGGACAGACGAAGAAAAAGAAGAAGAAGAAGAAGAAAGGAGGAAGGAAGGAAAGAAACAAACTGGTGTTATTAAAGCAATGGATAGACCTCAGGTGCAACGGGGGGGGGGGGGGGAGTTGGGGAAGGGGGGAGTGGGGGGAAGGAGGGAGGAAGTGGCAGGGGGAAGGAAGATGTGATGGGGAGGAGAGGGGGAGAGAGGGAGTGGCAGGAGGAGGAGAGAGGGAGGGATTGGTGTGGGGAGGAAAGGAGTGGCAGGAGGAAAGGAAAGAGGTCATTAAAGGTTTGAGATTTTTTTAATTTATTACCTCCGTCAAGAATGATACGGGATTAGCTCTGTTATTTTTTTTTTAGTATCAGAACGTTATTTCTCTCTATAATTTGATAACCTGTCTCTCTCTCTCTCTCTCTCTCTCTCTCTCTCTCTCTCTCTCTCTCTCTCTCTCTCTCTCTCTCTCTCTCTCTCTCTCTCTCTCTCTCTCTCTCTCTCCTGTCATATGATTCTCACTCCCTGCCTGTCCTCCCTCCCTTCCAACTTATCATTTCCTTCATTACCTCTCATTTATCACTGTTCCCTTCCCTCTGGCTCTGTCACCGCTCCCTCCACCACCCTCTCCATCACATCTTATTCTCATCCATCCCATCCTCATCCTCCTCTTCCTCCTCCTTTTCTTCTCTATTTTCCTCCTCCTCCTGCTGTTCCTCCTCCTATTCCTTTTCTTCTCCATTCTCCTCTTCTTCCTCCTCCTCCTCCTCTTCCTCATCCTATTCCTTTTCTTCTCCATTCCCCTTCTCCTCCTCCTCTTCCTTTTCTTCTCCATTCTTCTCCTCCTCCTCCTTTGCTATATTTTCCCTCATAATTGTAGTTTAATAATCACAATTTCCCATAGCTATGTTTTTACACCGCCGTGAAGGGGGAGGTGTATTGTTTTCGGTGCCGGATATTTACACCGCCCCACCCTGAACGAGGGGGCGATGTATTGTTTTCGGTGCTGTATAGTTATTTATTTATTTATTTATTTATCTGTTCGTGTGTTTGTTTATGGTCTAGCGTCCACAGGTTTAGCCGTATGGTGTTCATTTATTTTCTATTGATAGATATTCATCAGAACACAAAATGATTAACTTTTGGGCAAAGTCGCTCTAATGTACAATCGTGATACATAATTTCTGACCAGAGTGTGAGGAGCAGAAAGCTTCGAATCGCCTGGTATTGCTCATTGCTGAGTTCAAATGCAGGGTATGTGTGTGTGTGTGTGTGTGTGTGGTGCCTGCCGTTCGTCTCTGGTTAATTAAGGGGCGGTGTTGCCATCGAATGATGTCTTGTTATTTATTTATATGTTCGTTTGTCTGTTTATGGTCTAGCGTCCACAGGTTTAGCCATATGATGTTCATTTTTTTTCTATTGATAGATATTCATCAGGCAACATAATGATTAACTTTTGGGCAAAATCGGTTGAAGGTCAAGGTCACAGAAAATTAAGATAGCAAAGGGCGAGTGGTCGCTGGCATCCCTAAGGGGCGGTGTTGCCATCGAATGATGTTTTGTTGTTACTGTTGTTTTAAAATGTCCTTTGTATTCCACAGACATCCATTCTCTCCATTATTTCATTCTATTATTTTTCCTTCCTCCTTCTTTTATTTTCAGCCACCCTCTCCGACATCTCTTCCTCTCTCTCTCTCTCTCTCTCTCTCTCTCTCTCTCTCTCTCTCTCTCTCTCTTCCCCTGCATGCTTCCAATCCATCTTCGTCGTCTCTCCTCTCTTCCCGTGTAACTGTTCCCTTTCACTCCTCTTTCATCTCTTCTCTGTCACTCCCTCTTTCAACTTCTCTCCTCCATCTCTACCCTCACCCCTCCATATATATCTTAGTTTCTCCCTCCCTCTCTCTGTTTATGTCTCTTTCTTCTTTCACTCTCTTTCTTTTATTCTCTCTCTCTTTCTCACTTTATCTTCCTCCCCTCACCTCTCCTACTCACTCAATACTTCCCTCAAATAGTCAGTCGTCCCTCTCCTAACTCCTTTCCTTTCCTTTCTTTCCTTTCTTTCCTTTCCTTACCTTTCTTTCCCCTCACCATGCATGTCTCTCTTTCCATCCATGCTTTCCCTTTACCTCTCTTTCCTATATTCCTTTCTCCTCCCTCTCATCATCCCTCCATTCCTCTCCACCTCCTCCTTTTATTCTTATTCTTTCCCTTCACCAAACTCCTTACCTTCTCTCTCTCTCTCTCTCTCTCTCTCTCTCTCTCTCTCTCTCTCTCTCTCTCTCTCTGCACCATTACCAAGTTACACCAACACAATTTCTCTCCACATCAACATACACTATCTCCACTTTTATACCCTCCATCACCACCACCCCTCCATCTCCACTTTTATACCCTCCATCACCACCACCCCTCCATCTCCACTTTTATACCCTCCATCACCACCACCCCTCCATCTCCACTTTTATACCCTCCATCACCACCACCCCCTCTATCTCCACCTCTATACCCTCCATCACCACCACCCCTCCATCTCCACTTTTACCACCTCCATCACCACCACCCCTCCATCTCCACTTTTATACCCTCCATCACCACCACCCCCTCTATCTCCACTTTTATACCCTCCATCACCACCACCCCTCCATCTCCACTTTTACCACCTCCATCACCACCACCCCTCCATCTCCACTTTTATACCCTCCATCACCACCACCCCCTCTATCTCCACTTTTATACCCTCCATCACCACCACCCCTCCATCTCCACTTTTACCACCTCCATCACCACCACCCCTCCATCTCCACTTTTATACCCTCCATCACCACCACCCCCTCTATCTCCACTTTTATACCCTCCATCACCACCACCCCTCCATCTCCACTTTTATACCCTCCATCACCACCATCCCTCCATCTCCACTTTTATTCCCTCCATCACCACCACCCCTCCATCTCCACTTTTATACCCTCCATCACCACCACCCCTCCATCTCCACTTTTATACCCTCCATCACCACCACCCCTCCATCTCCACATCTATACCCTCCATCACCACCACCCCTCCATCTCCACTTTTATACCCTCCATCACCACCACCTCTCCATCTCCACTTTTACCACCTCCATCACCACCACCCCTCCATCTCCACATCTATACCCTCCATCACCACCACCCCTCCATCTCCACTTTTATACCCTCCATCACCACCTTTTATATATATATATCTACACACACTTGCCTTCTTCATTGACTCAAACAACCGACCCACCAAAACACAACCAACAATCACTGATAAAACACTGAGCTTCCACGAAAGAAACTGTTCACCTTAATTAAAGAGAGACTGTGTGTGTGTGTGTGTGTGTGTGTGTGTGTGTGTGTGTGTGTGTGAGAGAGAGAGAGAGAGAGAGAGAGAGAGAGTGTGTATGTGCGTGTCTGTGTGTGTGTGTGTGTGTGTGTGTGTTGTGTGTGTGTGTGTGTCCATCCTGGGGAAAGTAATTTAACCTGTAGAGAGGTGGTGGTGGTGTCCCTCCTCCACTGACTGACTGGCGCTGTTCGTCCTGGGAAATAATATCACTCTTTCGTATTTTGTTTATTTGTTTATTTGTTTGTGAGTGTGTATGTGTGGGTTTTTTCTATACCGTCTTGGGATATATAAATATTTCGTATTTTGTGTGTGTGTGTTTTTTTTTGTGTGTCTGTGTGTGTGTTTTACTGTCCTGGGAAATATGACTCTTTCGTATTTTGTGTGTGTGTGTGTGTGTGTGTGTGTGTGTGTGTGTGTGTGTGTGTGTGTGTGTGTGTGTGTGTGTGTGTGTGTGTGTGTGTGTGTGTGTGTGTGTGTGTGCGTGTGTGTGTGTGTTTTATTTATTTATTTATCTATTTATTTTTATTTTATTTTACCGTCCTGGGAAATTACACTGACTTATTGGAATGGTTCTTGTCCTTTGCTGGCTCCATGGCTGTTGGGAAAATTAGACTTTATTCAATTGTTGTTATCCTTCCCCAGGAAAATATATCACAGTTACGTATTGTACATGTTGTAAATAAGACTAACTTTACACACCTTTCTCTCTCTTTTTTTCCCTTCCCTTCCTCTTACCCTTTTCCATTTCCCTTAATTTATTCTTACTTTTTTCCCCTTTCCTTTTTCTTACCATTTTCCTCTTCCCTTTTTTCTTATTCTTTTCCCCTTTCTTTTTTCTTACCATTTTCCTCTTACCTTTCTCTTACTCTTTTCTCCTTCCCTTCCTCTTACTCTTTTCCCCTTCCCATCCTCTTACCCTTTTCCTCTTCCCATCCTCTTACCCTTTTCTCTTCCCTTCCTCTTACCCTTTTTTCCTGTTTATCACCAACCGTTTTTCCTTTATACATTTAGTAGTTTTTGTTCGTATTTCCTTTTATGAACAGTTTGTAGGGCCACTAACTCCACTATAAAACAATGCGACAAAATTAATTCCCTTTATGTATGCTGAAGACGTCTAGAGGTTTTTTTTTTTCACCCCCTATAATAGTCTGGGAAAAATCTGCAGCTCTCCACTTGGCCCCAGAGAGATTACAGTACTCCCCATAGAGAATTCATGTGTCGGCGGCAAAAGTCCAGTCGCCTCACTTGTTTCACCGAGGCACGCGATGTTCATAGACTCGAGATTATTATTAAGTGTAGAAAACGTGTGTATTTCTCGAGTCCATGAACACTGCTTGTCTCGGTGAAGCATGTGAGGCGACAGGACTTCTGCCGCCGACTGTACACGTGTAGCACCAGAAGACTACATACATGAAAATATCCAACACACACAAATATATTATGATTCAACGCACATGTGAGTCTGTGGCGTGCATGAGGGGATGGGTGGTAGGTTGAGGATATAATATAAATGCATGACTGTAACACCCTAAAGCACAAAATATTAAGATATGACGCACATGTGAGTAGCTAGCATGCATGAAGGGGGGAGGGGGATTGAGGATATAATATAAATGCATGACTGTAACACCCTCAAGCACAAAATATTATGTTATGACGCACATGTGAGTGTGTTGCGTGTGTGGGTGTAGGAGGGAGTGGAGATTGGCTTAGGATATAAAATGAATGCATGAATAACACCCTCAAGCACAAAATATTATGTTATGACGCACATGTGAGTGGGTTGCGGATATAATATGAATGCATGACTGTAACACCCACAAGCACAAAATATTATATGACGCACATGTGAGTGTGTTGGGTGTGTCTGTGTGTGAAGGAGGGAGTGGAGGTGTGTGCGTGAAGGAAGGAGGGAATGGAGGGTATAATATGACGCACATGTGAGTGGGTTTGGTGTGTGCGTGAAGGAGGGAGGGAGTGGAGGGTATAATATGAGGCACATGTGAGTGGGTTTGGTGTGTGTGTGCGTGAAGGAAGGAGGGAGTGGAGGGTATAATATGACGCACATGTGAGTGAGTTTGGTGTGTGTGAAGGAAGGAGGGAGTGGAGGGTATAATATGACGCACATGTGAGTGGGTTGGGTGTGCGTGAAGGAAGGAGGGAATGGAGGGTATAATATGACGCACATGTGAGTGGGTTTGGTGTGTGCGTGAAGGAGGGAGGGAGTGGAGGGTATAATATGAGGCACATGTGAGTGGGTTTGGTGTGTGTGTGCGTGAAGGAAGGAGGGAGTGGAGGGTATAATATGACGCACATGTGAGTGGGATGGGTGTGCGTGAAGGCAGGAGGGAGTGGAGGGTATAATATGACGCACATGTGAGTGGGTTTCGTGTGTGTGTGAAGGAGGGAAGGAGTGGAGGGTATAATATGAGGGTATAGGCAGGGACAGCACGTAGCCTCATTCATCACCCACGCCCCCCAGAGCCTCACTTAGCGGGTATCCCAGAGGACGTCCCCAGCCATCTCTCTTCCTCTCTCTCTCTCTTTATCTCTCTCTCTCTCTCTCTCTCTCTCTCTCTCTCTTTCTCTTCCTCTCTCTCTCTTCCTTAACTATATTCCTCTCTTTCTCTTCCTCTCTCTCTCTTCCTTAACTATATTCCTCTCTTTCTCTTCCTCTCTCTCTCTTCCTCTCTCTCTCTTCCTATCTCTATCCTTCAATCCTAACCCTCTTTCTCTCAACCTCCACCATTTCATTCCCCTCCTCTCCACTTCCTCCATTCCATTTTCATCACCCCTTCCCCCTCCTCCTTTAGCTTATTCCACTCCTGTCGTCCCCATTCCTATTCCCCTTACCCTCCCTCTCTCTCTCTCTCTCTCCCTCTCTCTCTCCCTCACTCTCTCTCTCTCTCTCCCTCTCACTCACTCTCTCTCAACCCTCCTCAATCTTACCCACAAGTCCTAGATTTCTTCCCTCTTTTCCCTCCCCCAACCTTAGTGCTCAGTATTTGACCCTTTTCTTCTCTCTCTCTCTCTCTCTCCTCTCTCTCTCTCTCTCTCTCTCTCTCACACACACACACACAAAGTTCTCCCCTCCCTTCTTTCCTACACCTCGTTCCCCCTTTTCTCCCTCATTTCCTCCCTTCTTCCTTTACCCTCAAACCCCTCCCTATTTTCCTACAACCATCGAACCCTTTTCCTCCCTTATTTCCTCCCTTCCTCTACCCTCAAACCACTCCCTCCTTTCCTACAACTCTTTCCCTCTTTTCTCCCTCAGTTCCTCCCTTCTTCCTTCCCCACATCAACCCAGCTGTGCCCCTGTAATTTCCTGTAATTTAGGCTACTGTAATAATATTAAGAGTGATATTTGCGCCCCCATCACTCTCACAAGGCTTCGTTCAACTTTTCAGAATGTTACGTGTGGGGGAACTTCCGCTATTATTTATGTATTTATGCGTGTTATGTATGTATATATGCATGTGTGGTGTGTATGTTTGTACGTATACGTCTATGTGCGTGATGGTGGTGGTGGTGGGAGAACTTTGTGTGTGTGTGTGTGTGTGTGTGTGTGTGTGAGAGAGAGAGAAAAAAAAATATGTACATGCGTTTGTGTGTGTGTGTGTGAATCGTGGGTTATCTATATGTATGAGTAAGGGTGTGTGATAGCCGTATTGTGTGTGTGTGTGTGTGTGTGTGTGTGTGTGTGTGTGTGTGTGTGTGTGTGTGTGTGTGTGTGTGTGTGTGTGTGTGTGTGTGTGTGTGGTGAATTTTCTGTGTAGTGGTTTTCCTGTGAGTATGAGTGTGTGTGATAACCGTATTGATGGGTTGGTGTGTGTGTGTGTGTGTGTGTGTGTGTGTGTGTGTGTGTGTGTGTGTGTGTGTGTGATGGGTTTCCTGACAGGGTAAATAATGGTGTGAAGGTCTCAGTTGGAATCCTCGTTCTGGGAATACAAGAATCGAAACCCAAAGACGACGAGATATGTTTTGTTTTCATATACCCTTAAATTTTCACTCAT
>JAWZYT010003418.1:32500-45000 GCA_034508575.1 Petrolisthes manimaculis
TATACCATTATACCATCTTCATAATTTATACCAGCATTAACTTTCCATCGCTTTTATCTGTGACACTTGTCTACATTATCATTAACAATAGTGCTGCCTCCTAGGCTTACACATACTGTATAATATTATTCAGGACCTATATATCCTTTTCTATATATTATTACTATTATCATCATCTCCATTCACATTCTTGTCACTCATAATCTATATACTGTAGCATTAACTAATCTATCACAGTTTCGCTACATTCTCGTTCTTTACCAGTCTATTGTATAATTTATCATCTCATGGCTACTGTATCCCGTTTCTAAGTTTATCACTCGCTTTCTTTCCTCCCTGCTCCATTTCCCAGACCTTCATCCACACTTCCTTTTGTCACTCGTATTCAGTTCGTGTCGTAATAACTTTACGCCTAATGAAATATATTTAGTCTCAGCCACCACCACCACCACCACCTCATTAGCTTCCTTCATCTTCCACATTTAATTAACTTCACCTTTCCTGGCGTCTCCTCACAGTCACGTCACCTCTCAATAAGACAGTCAGGCAGTCAGTCAGTCAGTCAGGCAGTTATTCTCTCCCACTTCAGTTCCTTCTTCTATTCCCCATCTCAATCTAATTCTTCTGGTTTTATTTTTTCACTTTGCTCTCCTTTTCATCTTTCTTCGCATCCTATTCCCTCTAATCAACCTTCTCCAATCCTCCTACTCCTACTCCTCCTCCTCCTCCTCCTACTTCTCCTCCTCCTCCTCCTCCTCCTCCTACTCCTACTCCTCTTCCTCCTCCTCCTCCTCCTCCTCCTCCTCTTACTCCTGGTTCTCTGTAGATTCATTAATGATTCAGTTTCCAGTTTGAGATAAAAGCCAGAGAGTATACAGGGAGAAACACAAACACCCAACTAATGGATACAGTAGGTTCCATCTTGTACACTAACCCAAGCAAACAATACCAATGTTTGTTATATAAATGTGCAACAGTTATGAAACAATGTCATGATAAAAAACTTAAACACTAAAACCTAAAAACCAAAAACCAAAAAATACCTAAAAACCAAAAACTTAAAAATACCTAAAAACCAAAAACCTAAAAATACCTAAAAACCAAAAACCTAAAAATACTAAAAATCTAAAAACACTATATATACTGTATATTATATGGATAAATGCTACTAAAACTGGATTGTTGTCGGCATCTGCAATACTCAGCTAGTCTCTTCTTAGTTGAATGAAGAACTAATAGGATCAGGGGGGATGTAGCATTACTTAATTATAATAATGCATAATTCAGCCTTCGTCCATCAGCAGTGTATCTAAATCGAAAATCAATAATTGTGACCCACATTACATTCTATTTAAACAATTCCTTATGTAAGAACACCCTCATTCAACCTCCAGGACAAACCACCAATACATTTGAAGGAATACATAAACAAATAGGTGAAATTATTACGTTGTCATGATGATTGTGTAATTCTGACGACCCCAACCAATCTACCAGTCACGAAATGGGGTGAAACATTAAACTCCCTATGTGGTCACGAACTATACACATAATAGAGAGAGAGAGAGAGAGAGAGAGAGAGAGAGACAGAGAGAGAGAGAGAGCGAGAGAGAGAGAGAGAGAGAGAGAGAGTGTGTGTGTGTGTGTGTGTGTGTGTGTGTGTGTGTGTGTGTGTGTGTGTGTGTGTGTGTGTGTGTGTGTGTGTGTGTATGTGTGTGTAGAGAGAGAGAGAGATTGTGTGTGTGTGTGTGTGTAGAGAGAGAGAGAGAAAGATTGTGTGTGTGTGTGTATATATATAGAGAGAGAGATAGAGAGATTGTGTGTGTGTGTACGTGTGTGTGTATTATGCTGAATAACCGACCACACACTATAGCCTATACCTCAACAAAAACGATAAAGTCGGACCTGGATTAATGGTATGGAACACTTTTGGTACTGTATACATTGTAGCCTCTTGATTCCTCCAGAGTCTACCAAGAAAACAGGACCAAATGAACAAAAATAATGGTATCCTGTTGCTTGGAATAATTTAGAGGAATACAGTTGCTCCAAATTTACCAACACTGTAATAATAATATCCTCTTTAACATACGAAAATAATACGAAAAAAAAAAAAAATGATATAAAAATGAGGTAATGAGGTAGTGCCTAGATAATTCACATACTGTACTATATTTAACTTTTCCATTATTACAGTCAGTCTTCCATGAAACCTAAAGCTGGATTCACTGAGTTTCCCTTCAAGTCTTGTCCTCTTTGTACCGCAGCCTTATTCTATTTGACTTCCTCTTCACTAAATAACAATGTGTTTTTTTATGTTTTCTTTTATTTCAATTTTTTTTTTCTCTCCTCTCTCTCTTTTATATTTTTCTTATACTTTCATAAAAACAAGTCACATTACGTTTTTTAATTCTCTCTCTCTCTCTCTCTCTCTCTCTCTCTCTCTCTCTCTCTCTCTCTCTCTCTCTCTCTCTCTCTCTCTCTCTCTCTCTCTCTCTCTCTCTCTCTCTCTCTCTCTCTCTCTCTCTCATACTTTCATATATTAAATTTCTCATCATGTTTTTCTATGGTGGGTTTTTTTCTGGTTAGAGGGACCGGTAACTGGGTAGGAGCCTTCCACTTTCCTGGCCATTTCCCCACAATAATGTCGATTAGCCTAGTTAGGGATGCTTAAGGGGGAAGTTCTGTGTTGGTAAATATGGAGCAACTCAATTCTCCAAACTATTCCAAGCAACAGAACACCATTATTTTTCTTCATCTGGTCCTGTTTCCTGGTGTACTTTGGAGGAATCAAGGCACTCCAATGTACCAAAAGTATACTCTCCCCTTCAATCAAACAGCCTCGTAATGATCACAAACTCTCCTCCTCTTGACAACTTCATATTATTCTATGGAATGATTTTTTTGCTCTCGTTCACTTCCTCTTCCTTCTCCACCTCCTTCTCCACCTCCTCCTCCTCCTCCTCCTCCTCCTCTTCTTCTTTTTCTTCCTCCTCCTCCTCCTCCTTCACTTCCACTTCCTCCTCCTCTTCTACTTCTTCCTCCTCCTCCTCACATCAGCATCTTCAGACCTGTATGGATTTTTTTTCAAAGGGTACAGGGTGCTGGAGGCCTGCCTTTGTACCCAGCTCAACACTCCTTTATACTCCTCTCTCTCTCTCTCTCTCTCTCTCTCTCTCTCTCTCTCTCTCTCTCTCTCTCTCTCTCTCCACGTACACACATAAACATAAACATACACATTCTCTCTCGCTCTCTCTCTCTCTCTCTCTCTCTTTACAGACACACACACATAAACATAAACACACATATATTTTTTTCCTCTCTCTCTCTCTCTCTCTCTCTCTCTCTCTCTCTCTCTCTCTCTCTCTCTCTCTCTCTCTGAAGGCTGTCCTGAAATGCAAGCTCAAGGTTGTATTACGGCGTCCTACACTTTTACCTCCTGATATCCGGCATTATCTTACACACACACACACACACACACACACACACACACACATGTTTCACCAGCACTAGGTACCACCAGTATTATATCACGGAATATACTACACATTACAAGAACATCATGAGGTAAGGGGATGTAGTGGTGGGCTTGTTGGTCCATTTGAGAAACCTCTTGACACACACAACACAATAGTTCCTTTCTACTCGACGATTTTCTGGCTTGAGAGATGACTTTTGTTGAACCACCTACTGTACTTTACCTTACACTACTTCTACAGTATGGAATGTAAATGTTGGTGAAATAGATTGGTGTGTTGTTGTGTTGTGTTTGTAGTGAGTGAGAAATTTATATCTGCATGGTGTTACTGCATGTGTGTGTATGTGTGTTTATTTGTTTGTTTACGATTGTGTTTGTGAATGTGTTACTGTGTGTGTGTGTGTTTACGTGTTTGTGTGTGACTGTGTTTGAGTGTGGTTATGTATGAGTGTATGACGTATAACTATGCACAATATACATGTGTTGGTATACTCGTATGCATGCACGCTTATACGTGCATTATAAAATTATGTAATGTATGTATGTGTATGTATGTATAGCTATGAATGTATGGAATATATAAATGTATGCATGCATGTATGTATGTATACATGTATAAAATGTATGTAGTATAAATATGTTTGTACGTATGTATGTATGTAGATATATATGTATGTATTATTATATACTGTATGTTTGCACGTATGTATATACCGTATGTATCCAAATCTAAGTATATACTTAGATTTGGGTATGTATGTACTGTATGTATGTATGCACGTATGTATGTATGTATGTATGTATATATGTATATATGTAGGTGTACCCTCTCTCGCCTGCCTCCATTATTAGCCAGACACAGTGCCATTAAGTGTGAGGTGCCAAGTGTGGTAACCTGCCTGCTGTGTGTGTGTGTGTGTGTGTGTGTGTGTGTGTGTGAGAGTGTGTATGTGTGTGTGTATATGTGTGTGTGTGTGTGTGTGAGAGAGAGAGAGAGAGAGAGAGAGAGAGAGAGAGAGAGAGAGAGAGAGAGTAAGCGTGTGTGTGTGTGTATGTGTGTGTTTATTTGTGTATGTTTGTCTCAGTGTGTGTGTGTCATATAAAAGCCATAACAGGAGGGGCCTTCATTAACAACGCATCGTAATTGCTTCATCCAATCCCAAAACTTTTACCGACACAAGCAACAACAGCGAAACATTCATTGTCAGTAAAGTCTTCTCCTTCAGTTACGTTTAATTATTATTCTCCACAATTTGTCCGTCTATATTCTACTTGGCTTCACTTCTTATTTTTCTTCGGTATTAGTTGTGCACATAAATTTACGCCTTAACTAACCACTGTGCATATAACACATTAACACCGAAGAAGCTGAACGAAGTGTTTTTTTTTTTCATGCATGGGAGGGGAAGGGGGCAATCTGTTTTCTGGGCAATTGGATGGCTGGCATATTTTAAATTCCTCCAAACGTATCCAGGAAACAGCAGGCCAGGCTCGTACTTCTGTATACGAGCGCGGGTTCTGTTTTGTAGAATAGCCAGGACGAATCAGAGGCCTCCAACAAGTCCACAACAGCTTATGACTGTATGACCCTTTCAAATATTTTTCGTTCAGCTAAGAGGCGTCTGTTTGTCTGTCTGTATGCTGGGGCACTTTACCTTAATATTGCCTTGATAAAACTTAGAAGCCAATCTCATTCTCCGGACCCAAAGCAACAGGCATGCAGGCCCCGTACAGACCAAAACAAAAGTCCACGGAAATTTTCTTCAAGTGTAAATGCACGATGCTAAAAAAACAAGACAATTAATGAGTACATCCATTTACATATTGTAGACGCATCCCTTAAGATGATAATAATAAGTGTTGTGTTGCATAATCAAGATCATTGTAACGACGGAAGGAAAGTTTCTGTAAAGTTATGATTTCAGATTTTGCCCAACAACACGACAAACGACAAACCAACATTTCACACCCGTTCCCCCTTTTAACGAGGATATACAGTATGGTAAATGCCAAGGACGGATACGGTAACAGACAAGAAGTGTTATGTTTAGGGTGGTAATCAAGTGGATGGTTATTGATTCCCTATAACTATGCCAGGTAACAAACAGCCTATAACTCCAGTAAACAAATATAAGAGATCTGTTGTTGTGTACCATGGCTTAGGAGGAACCAAACATGACTTAGGAGGAACCAAACATGACTTAGGAGGAACCAACCATGACTTAGGAGGAACCAACCATGACTTAGGAGGAACCAATCATGACTTAGGAGGAACCAAACATGACTTAGGAGGAACCAAACATGACTTAGGAGGAACCAACCATGACTTAGGAGGAACCAATCATGACTTAGGAGGAACCAACCATGACTTAGGAGGAACCAACCATGACTTAGGAGGAACCAACCATGACTTAGGAGGAACCAAACATGACTTAGGAGGAACCAACCATGACTTAGGAGGAACCAAACATGACTTAGGAGGAACCAACCATGACTTAGGAGGAACCAACCATGACTTAGGAGGAACCAACCATGACTTAGGAGGAACCAACCATGACTTAGGAGGAACCAAACATGACTTAGGAGGAACCAACCATGACTTAGGAGGAACCAACCATGACTTAGGAGGAACCAACCATGACTTAGGAGGAAATAAAAAGCTCTCCTTGATTACTTACATCATATGATAAAAATAATACCACTGAGAGTAGATTTTTCTTGAATATGTAATTGTATGTAGAGTTGTGTTCACTGTATATTTCTCGAGTACATGCATCTTGAATACAACTTGAAATATATGGCATAATTATTTGGCTTGAATTTTATATTAAAGATTACGTTAAAATGGTTGAACTAAGGAGAATATTAATTTTGTATCACAGCCTGTTATTAATCCACCCTTCAATATTCTTTTAGTGATTTTTTAGAATATACTGACAAATTAGAAATGTCTGATGTCTGCACCGGGAATATTGTAAACTTCTGTACTTCCTTGGTTATAGAAACACAATGATAACCTTTACAGAAACCTTTACATCCACATCAAATTGATTGATTTATGTACAATTTTATCATTTATTTTCTTCCGCATTGCACGTTTTGTCTCAGGCGATTATTACTGGTTGAAGTTAAAGTGCACCTTGTATGTAAACATTTTTAATTAGTAATTGTACTGTACAAATATGAACCAGATAATATACATTCATCCTTAATACAACATCAATCAATATACACGATTAACGTAATGTGAGTTGCCGAAGAGAGAGAGAGAGAGAGAGAGAGAGAGAGAGAGAGAGAGAGAGAGAGAGAGAGAGAGAGAGAGAGAGAGAGAGAGAGAGAGAGAGAGAGAGAGAGAGAGAGCACCTTTTCTAATTTTCATGTTCACCTTCTGAACATCGGTTATACGCCACTATCTACGCAAAGGGTACCGTAAGTCATGACACACACACACACACACATACACACACACACACACACACACACACACACACACACATTCACACACACACACACACATTTTCATACAAACTCTTACATACTTACACGCACCCCTCCCATGCAGACACACATACATACAAACTGGTTCAAACACACATACACACAGACACAGAAACATACATTCACAGACACAGAGACACAAACACACATACATACAAACTGGTTCAAACACACACACACACACACACAGAAACACAAACACAGACACACACACACACACACACAGAAACACACACACACAGACACACACACACGCACAGACACTAGTATCATGATCAATAAAGGCAAGAGGTACTGAGGGGCAGGATGGGAGACTAGATTTACGACTATGTCTGCAGTGGCTATTCCCTCACGACTACACACAACCAACCAACCAACCACACAACCAACCAACCAACCAACAAACTAACCAACCAACCCACCCACCAACCAACCAACGAACCACTCAACCAACGTACTAACCAACCAAATAACCAATCAACCCACCCACCAACCAACCAAATAACCAACCAACTACCCAACCAGCCAACAAACCAACTATCCAACCAACAAATCATCCAACCAACTAACCAACCAACCAACCCTCTCATCCACGGTTGTTTCACCCTGTGCTTCGTTTCATGTTCGGTGGTGAGTCGGTACTTCAGCTTCAATCATATTATGCTTTCCTATCACGTTGGTAGATATATACACAGTACAGTACAGTCGGCGTCTAAAGTCCTGACGCCTCCCTTGCTTCACCGAGGCACGCAATGTTCATATGCTCGAGATTATTAGGTGTAGAAACATATGTATTTTTCGAGTCCATGAAACACTGTGCGTCTCGGTGAAGCAGGTGAGGCGACAGGACATTTGCCGCCGACTGTACATACAATACATATCTTAGAATACAATGCAGCCTCTTTTACGATACAGTGAATGAAGTAATTTAAATAGCTTGTGGGAAAAAATCTCTACTGATGTTAAATGTGAGAGTAGATTGGGAAGGATTTCGTTGTGTGTATGTGTGTGTGTGTGTGTGTGTGTGTAAAAATCGTGTTGTAGTGGCCATATTTATTGTATGTCCCGCCATCTAGTCTGACTAAATTCAAACTGGTGATGTCCATTTGTGAGGTGGGAGCCACACTTGCCCTCCACCACCAGTGCTTTACATTGACTTAAACTGTTTCATAGTGGATGGCGCTTTGTCGCATATCAGACAGTGTGAGTGCTTGAGTTGTGCTAATCCTGATAAAACTGGGGATTATCTGTGAGGGAGAAGGTTAACTCTTTTCCGATTCCCTGATGCAGAAGGGGTCGACGGTGAAAGGGTCGACTTTACATTATCCCAGAAAATAAAATAAAAATACCCCCAAAAGAAATCGAAGAAATATAGTAAACTGTAAACAAACAGCACGTACACGAGAGGGTTGATATGACGCCGATGTGAGTCCCCTGCTGGTGGTACACGAGAGGTTTTAGTCAAGGGCAAGAGTGAGTGAATGGGAGAGGGGAAAGCGGTGTGTGCAAGTGGAGCAACACATCCCCGACATGAAGAGGGAGGAGGATGTCACCGCTGCTATTTGTGACCGCTCGGTAAACTTTCTTAACTGACACTTCTCGTCCTGGAAAGGGAGGGCGTGTGGGTCCCTCCTTCCTTGCCTGCTGCTGCCTGCTTGTCTGTCTGTGTGTTTGTTTCCTTGCCTGCTCCCTGTCTGTCTGTGTGTCTGTTTCCTTGCCTGCTCCCTGTCTGTCTGTATGTCTGTTTCTTGCCTGCTCCTTGTCTGTCTGTGTGTCTGTTTCCTTGCCTGCTCCCTGTCTGTCTGTGTGTCTGTTTCCTTGCCTGCTCCTTGTCTGTCTGTGTGTGTGTCTGTCTGTTTCTCTCCCTCCCTGCTGCTTCTCTGCCTGTTTGTTTGATGTCTTCCTTATCTATGGTTCTTTGGATGTTTGTCTGTTTCCTTACCTGAATATTTCCCTGTCTTCTGCCTGACTATTTCACTGCTTCCCTATTTAGTTTCCAGTCTCCTTGCTAACCTTGTGAATAGCTTTCCTGCCACCCTACTTCCTTCTTTATCGGTTTCCCTGGTTACTTCCCTACTTTTCCCTGCCAACCAATTGTTTGCCGTTACTCGAGTATTTGTTTTCTTCCCTGTCTGTTTCCCTCGCCTACTTCCCCGCCCTTCTGGTTCCCTCTCCGCCGTACTCCCGTTTCCCAGACTGTTTTTTTGCCTGCTGGCTTCCTGTCTGCTGGCTCAACATTCCATGGCAAGGCGAAATGGTTTGCTCGGAGAGAAGACCTGCTTCACTGCCTTCCATTCTCTTTTGTTAGTTTAGATTAACCATTACTGATTTAAACTTTATTACACAGTGGGTAATTGAGGTCCGAACGCAGAGGAAGGGAAAAGGGGAAATTGGAAGAAGAATGTGCTCGCTTATTACATCATATATTTTCCATATGTTTCAGTGTGTGTGCTTTTAAGTGCTTCTGTGTGAGGCTGTGTACGTGTGTGTGTGTGAGGGTGGTGGATACTTCTTTGTGTACGGACGTGTGTTTGCATTTCAGTAATACGATTGTACTGTAAGTTTATAATCAACTCGAATTCTTCTGACAACCAACGTCTATTCTTCCTCTTTTCCTTCCTTCCTCCCTCTTTTATTTTCTATTTATTCTCCTCGTGTCTTGCTTCCTTTCTTCTTCTTCTTGTCTTCTTGTTGTTGTTCCCATCTTTCTTCCCCCTCGTTTTATGCTCTTCCTGTTCTGTATATATCTTTCTCCTCCATGTTCCAGCATCTTCCCTCTCTCTCTATGACTTCCTCTCCCACACCTTACTTCGCTACCTCTCTCTCTCTCTCTCTCTCTCTCTCTCTCTCTCTCTCTCTCTCTCTCTCTCTCTCTCCATTTGTTCTTTCTTACTCCGTCTTTACCCACTAAATCTCTCCACTTCTTCAACCTCTTTCCACCATTGCTTCTCTCCTTCCAAAACCCGATGGGACCAAAGCGAGTTGAAGCTCTCCTTACATGCCAATCCTTCTCTCTCACTTCGCCAATCACTCTCTCCTTACATGCCAATCCTTCTCTCTCACTTCTCCAATCACTCTCTCTTTACATGCCAATCCTTCTCTCTCACTTCGCCAATCACTCTCTCTTTACATGCCAATCCTTCTCTCTCACTTCGCCAATCACTTACCATCCCAACCAATCGCCACTAGTCCCAATCCCCCTTTCTATTCTCAGTTTTCACCAATTCCTCACCTATTTCTCTAATCATTATTAATTTCTTTTGTCGCTACCAATCCACATGAAATCTATCCACCCTTTCTATCCATCAGTTTTTACCAATCAATTTTTTTTATACCAATCCTCATCCATCTGCAATCACAAACCATCAACTCCATCAATCTGCCTTTCAATCCCCTCTAATCCCCACCAATCCCCCCACTCTCTTCACCTGCAGTTCCCTCCAATTCTATATACAGTACCAATCCCATATTTCCCCACCACCATCCTTCCCTCCTCCACCAACAATCCTTCCCTCCTCCTCCCCCACCATCCTTCCATCCTTCTTTCCCCACCATTCTTCCCTCCTCCTCTTCCTCCTCTACCCCGCCAATCCACACACACCTTTTTTCCCCTACCAACCCACCCTTTTTTTTTTTTTTTTTTTTTTTTATATTAACAAAGATGAGGACAAAGGCCACAGGCCCGCTTACCGTCCTCATCTACATAGTACAGTGAGAGAGTGGTCCAAAATCATGTCCAATTTCGTTCGAGATGCCCTGACACATTGCGTTTGAAGGTACATAAGTCGTAGAAAGGTGGAAAGATGGATGAAGGTAGAGTGTTCCAGAGTTGACCAGTTGTGTATATGAAAGACTGAGAGTACCGGTTAACTCTTGCATGAGGGAGTTGGACAGAAAAGGGGTGAGAACGAGAGGCTTGACGAGTGTTGCATGTTCTCCTGAGGGGAGGAAGCATACATTGAGAGAGTTCAGAAGAGCAATGTCCAGTGTAATAACGATAGAAGAGAGAAAGTGATGCAACACTGCGGCGAAGAGAGAGAGGTTGTAGTGAATCAGTAAGAGGAGGAGAGTTGATGAGACGAAAGGCCTTTGATTCCACCTTGTCCAGTAGTGTTGTGAAGGTTGATCCCCCCCACACATGAGAGCCATACTCCATACAGGGGCGGATGAGACCCCTGTACAGAGACAGTAACTGTGCGGGGGTGAAGTATTCACGGAATCTGCGCAGCACACCTAACTTCTTTGAGGCGATTTTAGTCAGAGAGGTAATGTGATCTCTCCAGGAGAGATTATGAGAGAAAGAGACTCCAAGAATATTAAGAGAAGAGGAAAGGTCAAGTTGTGTATCGTTAAAGGAGAGGGGATAGACATCAGGAAGATTAGTACGAGTTGAAAGATGAAGGAACTGTGTTTTTGAGGCATTGAAAACTACAAGGTTCTCTCTGCCCCAGTTAGAGATGAGGGAAAGATCAGAAGTCAGGCGTGCTACTGCATCATCACGTGATGTGGAGAGGAGCTGCTGGGATGGACGGTTGTCAAAATGAGTGGAGTAGTGTAGGGTGGAATCATCAGCATAGGAGTGGATAGGGGAAGAGGTACAGTTAAGAAGGTCATTAATGAACAAAAGAAAGAGGGTGGGTGATAGAACAGAACCCTGAGGAACACCACTATTGATAGACTTGGAAGAAGAACAGTGACCGTCCACAACAGCAACTATAGAACGGTCAGAAAGGAAATCAGAGATAAAGGTGCAGAGAGAGGGATAGAAACCGAATGAGGGCAGTTTGGAGATTAAAGCTTTGTGCCAGACTCTATCAAAAGCTTTGGATATGTCGAGGGCAACAGTAAAAGTTTCACCAAAGTTCCGAAAGGAGGATGACCATGAATCAGAGAGGAGGGATAGAAGATCGCCAGTAGATCGTCCCTGACGGAAACCATACTGGCGATCTGAAAGAAGGTCATGACAAATAAGGTGCTTATGAATTTTGAGGTTAAGAATAGATTCGAAGACTTTAGATAGACATGAGGTCAGAGCAATAGGGCGATAGTTGGAGGGTTGGGAACGGTCTCCTTTTTTCGCTATACTCCCTCTCACTCCCCTAACTCGTACAGTCAACCTCAGAAATTCGTACACAGGACATTGGTTGGTTACAAGTTAGTGGTCTATATTCTGCACACCTCTCGTTAAGGACATCTTACAAAATTACAGCTAAACTACTGTAACTTTAACACTCTACACTGACGTATTCCTTGTTCTGATGACTGATTCAAGTGTTAACCAAATAATATTAATAGAAAAATTTGGACATGTTTAGGAATTCAATGTACTCAAATTTCCTGTTACTACGAAACCTTAATGGATGTCAGAGGGATGTACACGACTCCTGAAGCTGACTGTACATACATACATTCAGCCAACCAGCCAACCAACCAACCAGCCAGCCAGTCAGTGCCACGTTTTCCTCCCCCAGCGGCCGCGTCAGGAGAGGAAGGGCATAACCGGGTCTAGCTATTGTTTACCTTA
>JAWZYT010003418.1:47500-52500 GCA_034508575.1 Petrolisthes manimaculis
GTGACTGTGTTGAGGGGTCGTGGAGTAGGGTTTGTGGTATGGGGTGAAGTGGGGTGACTGTGAGTGGGGTGGTGAGGGAAGAAAGAATGAAGAGGGAAGTAAAAAAAAAAATCTCAGTCTGTCTGTCTGTCTCTCTCGCACACAAACTCACACAAACACACACACGCGCGGGCACATACACAGAGAGACACATAGAGGTCCCCACGCGCGACTCATGTGCTATAAATACAGAAGCAAGTGAGCCATTAATATTAGTGGTATCAGGTGGACACTCACCCTTATATTTTCCTCACACACACACACACACACACACACATAACACACACACACACACATACACACACACACACACACACACACACACACACACACACACACACACTGCATCATATATTTCCTTGTTCATATCATTTCTTCTTTATCCTCCATTCTTTTTTTTTACTTTCATTATACCTTCGTTCATTCATATAATTTCTCCTTCCTCCTTCCTTCTTGTCTTTCCATTCTTACCCCTACCATACATCCCCCCCTCCCCACCCCTACCCACATCATATTTGTTTACTCTCCCTCCCTCCCTCCCTCACGTCTATTTTTTATGCCCTCCATCATTTTTGTCTTCCTTCACTCCTACGGAACTCTCTTATAAATAAATACCTTCCCCTCATCCTCCTTCCGCCTCTCTCTTTTCCCTAGTCACCATAATAATATTCTTATAGTAATAATAATAATAATAATAATAATAATAATAATAATAAAAATAATAAAAATAATAATAATAATAATAATAATAATAATAACAATAACAATAACAATAACAATAATAATAATAATAATAATAATAATAATAATAATAATAATAATAATAATAATAATAATAATAATAATAATAATAATAATAATAATAATAATAACAATCTAAGTACAGGAAGCATCACAGCAGAATACACCACAAACATAACACCATACCAAAATATTTATAAATCCTACACCAAAATAAAATCAGTAGCTCCCCTTTTCCTAATGTCACACTCGACGTCGATGATGATAAAAAAAAAATATAGTAAGTAATATTCACGTTACTGTTTGGTCAGACTTGTGGGACGCCCTGTACTCTCCATAAATGGCATAAGCTTAGCCAGGGAATTATTGTGTACAGTACAGGTGAACGTGCACGAAACTGGGACACCTCGATATTTTGTGTGAGGGAAAGGGAACTGAACACTAGAAACATATTATAGTTTTATCTAATTATTCCTGTTTTTGTTGCTGTTTTTGTTGTTATTGTTGTTGTTGTTGTTGTTGTTGTAAGTCCGTCGACCTACCAAGAAGAAGAGTAATGATGAATGATCCACTCCTCCACCACCACCACCACCACCACATTCCCTGCCTCCAGAAATAAACCCTCACAGATTGTTATTATAAGAGTAAGGCCAATCAATCAATCATCCACATACGCTCCATCTTCCCCGGCTGGCTTAGACGTGGGTTGTTTGTCTGTCTGTCACTTGTGTCATGTCTCTCTATCACTAATTCTAATTTCAGCCTCAGCCTCTTCATCATTAGCCCCTCCCTCCTTCCCTCCCTCCTTTCCTCCTTCTCTCCCTCCTTTCCTCCCCCCTTCCCTCCCTCCATCTCTTCCTCCTTCCCTCCCTCCTTCCCTCCCTCCTTTCCTCCTTTGCTTTACTTGACTTACTTTCTTCTTTGTTGTCATTTTCCTCTGCTGTTTTTTTTTTTTTTTTTTTTTTTAGTTTTTTTCTGCTACTCTTTTTGCTTTTGTGATTATTGTGTTCTATTTCATATTTTCTTTGGTTCTTATTACATTCCTCCTTCTCTCCCTCCCTCCCATCTTTCCTTCCTTCCTCTTTTTTCCACTTACTTCTTTACGTACCTATCTTCCCTCCCCTTCCACATCACATCTCTAGCAATCCCTCTTCATTCGATTTCATTAACACCCAATTATCCCTCTACATCCCACATCCACAAGCCTTTCACATTTCACTCTTCCCCTTCACATCCATGTCTCTCATCCCAGTCTACCCTTCCTCTTCCTTCTCTTCACCTGTCGCTGCCTTTCCACCATCTTCCCTTCACATCTCTGTCCCTTCTATCTCTCCCTATTCACATCTCCATCTCTTAGACTATTCCATTATTCAAACGTGTTCTACCTTGCCCTTCCCTTCCCTTCTCTTCCCATCACTATACTTCAAATTTGTCCGCATATTATCCATTTTCCTTCCTACCCTTCCCCTCTACATCCTTTCATTTTCCCTTTTCACATCCCATTCTTCTTCATCCTTGTCTTTCTCTTCCCATTTATGCCTCTATATACACACATTATCCCATTCCCTTGTCCTCCCCTGATCTGACCTGTCCTCCCCTCCCCGCTCTTGCTCTGACCTGCCCTGACCTTACTTGTACTTCCCTACCCTGCCCTGTCCTGCCATGCCCTGTCCTGTCCTAACCTGACCTGACCTACATCTCTCCACACGTTATCCCTTTCCCCTTCCCCATTCCTGCCCTGACCTAACCTCCCCTAAACTTCCCCTCCCCTGTCCAGTCCTGTCCTTCCCACCCTTACCCTGTTCTACCCTGCCCTACCCTGCCCTATACCCAGCCCTGCCCTACCCTGCCCAGTCCCAGGTGGTACAGGGTGTGTCAGGAACTAATGACGTGCCACTCCTGGTCATCACAGTCACCAGATGTTGGCTGAGGGTTGGCACTCTCACTCACTCCCAGGGGTGCCAGTTCGAATCCCGAGACCCAATGGCAGGGAAAGAATGCGAGGGGACATCTGAATGGTATGTAGGGACAGCCTGTGTGTGTGTGTGTGTGTGTGTGTGTGTGTGTGTGTGTGTGTGTGTGTGTGTGTGTGTGTGTGTGTGTGTGTTGGGAAACTATAAGCGTATTGTGCTGTATGTACGTTTGGATTAGTGTATAATTATTATGACTGTACCGTATGTATTTGTAGAGATTACAGAACAAATATATACGAGTATTTTGTAAAGTTAAAATGGTGTGTGACTATACATCTAAATGTAAATGGAAACGGGACACCCTTCCCGTTGTCCCTCCACATTTAAATATTATACTGGCAGCTGAAGGGACGAAAACAGACACTTCTTTCATAATATTTACACGTGTGATAAAAAAATATGTTCACAAATTTATGGTACAATTAAAACAAGTAATTAATCACACTAACCGGTTGTCATCACGTTATTATGGTGAGACTTGATCCATTCATTACGTCGTAGTAACTGAAAATGGAATAGGAAGTATATTTATTTACAAGTGTGATGTTACAGACTATTATAATTCATTTCAGTCATATTTTGTAAGTGTCAGCCGTCAAAGTCCAAGTGTCAACATTTATTTCTATATCTTAATTTACTAGAGGAGAGATCATGTACAGTCGCGGCACATAATCCATGACCAGACTTCCCCTTACACACTGATCAAGGACTATTTGCCGCGACTGTACAGCGCTGGTATTATAATATTGGCTTGTGTGTGGCTTGAGTCCCGGCGAGTACTCAATTCAATTAAGTTATAATACCTATACTCGTGGACTTAGTGGGAAGCTGACACACTGATAATGAAGGTAAGGTAAGGTACTAAGAGTATGTGTAGTTAAATATCATCATCAACAACATCAACAAGACATCAATTTCATACTGAATATTTATGTATTTATTTATTATGTATTTATGTATTTGTGTCTTATTACTAGTTGCAAATTAGATATATCGTCAAGAGTACATTAGTCTCATAATTCATTCCTCTAACACTTCACTAACTAACAAATGAGCTTCTTTAGGGGCAATACAGCGTTAATAAATCTGGAGCAACTAATCCCACCTAACTATTCGAAGCAACAGGCTATTATTAGTTTTGATATGCAGGTGTTGTTTTACGGCATACTTTGGAGGAATAAAGGTGCTCCAATTTACCAAAAGTATACTATCTTCCTAAAAACGATGTGTATAATTATAAAGGAATGAGGTTTTGTATCCACTCATCCCCCTTTGAAGTCTCGCCTCCTCACAACCTCCCTTTATGACATTGCCTTTACTTTATCTAGCACCATTTCTCTCTACACCATCTGTCTTCACTGTCCCCTTACTCTCTCTGCCATAACATGTTCTCGACGCTGACAAACTAATACTGGCTTAGGTCACCCGACACATACACACATAGACACACAACACACACAACACACACACATACAACCATTCCTACACCTCCTCGTCCTCCTCCACCTCTCTCTCTCTCTCTCTCTCTCTCTCTCTCTCTCTCTCTCTCTCTCTCTCTCTCTCTCTCACATACAACCATTCCTCCTCCTCCTCGTCCTCCTCAACCTCTCTCTCTCTCTCTCTCTCTCTCTCTCTCTCTCTCTCTCTCTCTCTCTCACACACACACACACACACACACACACACACACACACAGATATAGATGGCCTCTTCACCTCCCGTTAGTATCACTCTCTTTCCCTCCTTTCTCACTCACTAGCCTTGTCCTTCACTCCCACATACACACTTTACAAAGAAGTGTGTTGCAGAATCTCACTTTCTCTCAAATTAAACTCTTTGTGTTTGACTGTGTGTGTGTATGTGTGTGTGTGTGTGACTGTCTGTGTGTGTGTGTGTGTAAGTTTGCTACTATGTCTGTATGTGTGTGTGCGTGTGTAAGCTAGCCAGTGTGTGTGTGTGTGTGTGTGTGTGCGTGTGTGAGCATCAATGTGTGTCAGTGTGAACAATGTGTGTGTGTGTATGCATGTGTTTGTGTGTGTTTGTATGCCATGGTGTGTGTTGTATTTTGGGGGGGTGAGGGGAGGTAGGGATGGGGTGCTTTGTTTTACTGTAATTTCCGCTACACCGTTATGACCGATCAACACAAATATATACATCACTTTGAAAATACACCAGCTTAAAATATCATACAGGACATGATGGTGATTGATGGTGATTGATGGTGATGATGATGATGATGGTGATGGTGA
>JAWZYT010003418.1:55000-67188 GCA_034508575.1 Petrolisthes manimaculis
GAAAGAGAATATCAGAGTCCAGCCATGTGATTACAGTGGCATCTAGCGGTAAGGGACACGACAATAATTCTAGAGAGTTAGTTCCTGCAGGTGAACCTCTGATTAAGGATCATATTACTTCTCTTAACTCACCAAACCCCTCACGTCACACACCCTAAGGAAATATTGTATCCCTTCCTCTGCATGAAAAACACAGGAATGAAGTGATGAAAAACATGGCAATAATGCATCACTACATGAATGCATGCATGTATATATGTATGTATGTATGTATGTATGTACAAGTATGTATGTATGTATGTATGTATGTATTTATGTAAGTATGCACGTATATGTATGTTAGGTTAGGTTATATGTATGTAAATGTAGGTTAGGTTAGGTTGTATGTATGTATATGTAGGTTAGGTTAGGTTGTATGTATGTATATGTACAGTACATTAGGTTAGGTTATATGTATGTATGTATATGTACAGTACATTAGGTTAGGTTGTATGTAGTACAGTATAGTATAGGTATGGACAACTCAGACCAAATACACTGACCTTTAACTGAACACTACACACTCCTCCAAATACCATAACAATCTTAACACAACCCATTCATTCACAAGGAAAACCCACAATAAAATAACCCGTAATGAACAGTCTCGTAAGCTTTGAGAAAAATACTGAGAATGTTATCGTACGCTCCTTTTGTACTGAACCAAGAGAGAGAGAGAGAGAGAGAGAGAGAGAGAGAGAGAGAGAGAGAGAGAGAGAGAGAGAGTATTTGGAGCACCGAGGGTTGATCTAACGTTACCTGAATGTGTGTAGTGTCTCCCCTTTCCGTCCTTAACAATACACACCCATTACTTTTGGAAATAGACGCAAACCCAATTAATGTGTATCCAGGCATAACCCTGATGAAGCATGTAGGCAAAGCTACACCAAAAGCCGATAATATTTACGCGGTGATATAAATGTTTCAATAGTTTGTTATCAGTGTAACCACCCCGACTGTTTAAAAATTAATTAATTCCCAACCAACAATTTTTTTTTTAGCACAGTCAGAATAATAAGGTTACAAACCCATCGAGTCCCATTAAAACTCAACAAGATAAAAGTAATAACTTATCACGACCACAAGTGCAAGAGTCCAGGATATTTGATAATGTGTACCTCCTATCCACAGCTGATAATGTACCTCCTATCCAAAGATGTTGTTGTTATATTTACTCTGCCGGGAGAAGGTTCTAGTCCCGTTTCTTATATAGTGGTGATTTTTCTTCAATATATTTCTGGATGTACTCGGTCGGGATGTGTAGGAAATAGAAACACATATTTTGGATTATAACAATACAACAACAACACATATTCGAATACACCAACACAACATATTCAATACTAACCCTAACTGTTCCCTTCCAATATACCGACATGTTCTGTATACAGTATATATATGTATGTATATATGTGGTGTGTGTGTGTGTGTGTGTGTGTGTGTGTGTGTGTGTGTGTGTGTGTGTGTGTGTGTGTGTGTGTGTGTGTGTGTGTGTGTGTGTGTGTGTGTGTGTGTGTGTGTGTGTGTGTGTGTGTGTGTGTGTGTGTGTGTGTGTGTGTGTGTGTGTGTGTGTGTGTGTGTGTGTAATTTGCATACATATATATGGTGTACAAAAAGAGCAATATTCACGGCCACTTTATCCGAGCAGCAAATGTTATATGATAACTTTTAGGTCCATGAGTGAATTCAATACTCCAATACTATATTAACACTGTATTTATTGATGACGTTATTAATATCATCACTGTCATTATCACCACTATATTATTGTCACTATCATCACTATTATCACTATATCTCCATTACAAATTATCACCATACATTCATTATACTATTATCACTATTATCACTGTTATTACTATTATTTCCATACTACTTATCACCATACTTCACTCTACTATTGTCACTATCATTTTCATTATATTGTTCTCACTATAATCACTGTTATTAATATTATCTCCATTACTACTCATCACCATACCTCACCATGCTATTGTTACTTCCACCACTATCAACAACACCACCACCATTTCTACAACCATCACTACCACCAACACAACCACAATTTCTACTTCCACCACTACCACCACCAGCACCACAATTTCTACAACCATCACTACCACCACCACCATTTCTACCACCATCACCACCATTTCTACCACCAATACCACCATCACCACCATCACTACCAATACCACCATTTCTACCACCATCACCACCATCACCACACCACCACCACCATCACTACCACCACTACTACTACCACCACCACTAGCCAAGTTAATGTTATAAGCGACTTGATTGACACACTCAGGTTTCCATGACGTCATAAACCCTTATCTGGTGATTCAATTATTCAGTCCGTCTGGTGTTTCCTTCTTGCTTGAGGTGCCGCGAACAAGAAGAGAGAGAGAGAGAGAGAGAGAGGAGAGAGTGAAGAGAGAGAGAGAGAGAGAGAGAGAGGAGAGAGAGAGAGAGAACTGAGAGAGAGAGAGAGAGAGAGTGGTTGTGTGTTGTGTGTGTGTGTGTGTGTGTGTGTGTGCTTAACCTAGTGAATATGCAAAAAGTATATAATTAAACCCTTAGATCTCGTTCTCTTGATATTTTATTGTTATTATTGTTGTTATTATTATTATTATTATTATTATTATTATTATTATTATTATTATTATTATTATTATTATTATTATTATTATTATTATTATTATTATTATTATATTATTATTATTATTATTATCATTATCATTATTATTATTATTATTTTATTATTATTATTTCTATTTTTTTTGAGGCAGTAGTAGTAAATAACAACCACAAATTGCACCAATCCTCTACACAACAAAGTAATCATCTTAAAATCATAAACACTATCATATCCTTAACCTACGAAATAATATCTATACATGAAAGTTGATAAGGAATACGACCATATCCACTAAGTACAGTTTATATATATGTAGAGTAAAAAAATATAAAAAGCTAAGGGTAGCATAACATTGTTTCCCACACAGAATATTATCAGTCTTCAAAGTAAAGTAATTTTTTTTTTTTTTTTTTTTAGTGATATATTCCTTTCATCTCTTATCAACAGACAAGGTTATGGAAAATATCTATTGAGACTCGCCACAACATTTCATATTTCCTTGATATATTTGGTCTGGCTGACGTCAGACGGATTTATTTAGAGGAGCAGAGCTAATAAAATTGAACTTTAAAGGCTATGTGCAGTATATGAGAAATGTGTATAGGCTATGATATTGTATTGAGACTGACAACAATAATATTCTGTGTTTAATTTCTTTGTTGGTGTTTCTTACGTATGAATGTTTTATGTATTGAGAAGATCAGGTATAGTTCAGTACCACTGGTGGAATTAATACAGTGAGGTTAAATATCATTATTCATTCTTCACTCCATGTTCTTCCTCCAACATTTTATATACGGTAGTCTTAATTTAATCTGCCTAAATTTAACATTCGGTCGTCTCTCTCTCTCTTTCTCTCTCTCTCTCTCTCTCCTCTCTCTCTCTCCTCTCTCTCTCTCTCTCTCTCTCTCTCTCTCTCTCTCTCTCTCTCTCTCTCTCTCTCTCTCTCTCTCTCTCTCCTCTCACACACACACACACACACACACACAGACACACACGTAACTACTTGCGAACTGCTGTTATTCTTACCATCCGAAACACAGATATGCAAAGAGGAACAAGGCAAGGAGAGACGGAATAAGGAATAGAAGAAGAAGAAGAAGAAGAAGGTGGAGGAGAAGAAGAAGAAGAAGAAGAAGAAGAAGAAGAAGAAGAAGAAGAAGAAGAAGCAGGAGGTGGAGGAGGAGGAGGAGAAAGAAGACTAGGAAAAACAGTGAATGAGATTTGATGCTTGCTGAAGACTAGAGACTCGGTAATGAGAAAGAGAAAAAGAAGAAGAAAGGGGAAGAAAGTGAGGAGGCAGAAGAAGAGGAGAAAGACGAAGAGAAAGAAGGTGAAGAGGAAGAGAAAGAAGGAGGAGGAGGAAGAGGAGGAAGAAGAAGATGAGGAGGAATAGAGAGAAGAAAAAGGAGGAAGAGGAGGACGAAGAGAAAGAAGAATAAGAATAGAAAGAAGAAGAAAGTGGAATAGAAAAAGAAGAAGGTGAAGAGGAAGAGGAAAGGTGAGAAGGTGCATGAGGGAGACGTGATGACTGTGGCTGGCTGGCTGGGTGGCTGGGTGCAGACTGGAGACTGGTGTGGTTTTGGTAATGAGACACATGAAAGCAAGTGGTGAGGCCAGACCCGTGACAGCTGGAGACAAGCAGTGTAAAGGGTAATGGCAAAAACTAACATAAACACCACTAACACTGTACACCGAAGACAAGCAGGCAGGGAGGCAGGCAGGGAGGGAAGCAGGCAGGGAGGCAGGCAGGGAGGGAGGCATGGATGGAAGGGAGGGAGGGAGGCAGGCAGGGAGGGAAGGGAGGGAGGGAGGGAGGCAGGAAGGGAGGGAGGGAGGCAGGGAGGGAAGGGAGGGAGGACGAGTAATGGCATGAAAAAACCTATGTACATAAATACTCATTCTTAAGGAAACACAGAGGTAAGGAAGATGAGAAGAAAGAAGAAAGAAGAAAGGGCAGAGGAGGATGAGGATGAGAAGGAGGAGGAGGAGGAGGAGGAGGAGGAAGAGGAGAAGAAATGGAAGAGAAAATGGAGGAGGAGGAGGTGGAAGAGGAGAAGAAAGGGAAGAGAAAAGGGGGGAGGAGGAGGAAGAGGAGCAAGTTAATTTATTGGCATGTTATGTAAAAAAAAAAAAAAATTACTCTTTGGCAATACGACATGAAAAGCCGACACAACATTCACTTAGTGCCAGAAAATATTGAGTTCAACGGGAAATATTTTTTTTTTTTAAATTTTATATTATACGGAAAGGTTTAAAGGTTCAGATACTCCCTAAGTAAACATATATTGACACAAGATTCAGTTCATTCGAGATGCTTGGACATAGTAGTTTCCACAATCTGAAGTAAATTATGAAACTGGGGAAAAGATAATTGGAAGGAAGGTGGAATGATTGGTGTGTGTGTGTGTGTGTGTGTGTGTGTGTGAGAGAGAGAGAGAGAGAGAGAGAGAGAGAGAGAGAGAGAGAGAGTGTGTGTGTGAGTTTATGTGTGTGTGAGAGAGTGTTTATGTGTGTGTATGTGTATCGTATGACTCTCGGATTTGTCACCCCCTCTCCACCTTGCACCAAAATTAATCCCTTTTTGTGGACGCCTGCCTTAATGACCTAAGCGCAGTCCACCGGAGCAATAATTCTCACTAAATAATTAAACGTACAAAGCGAGGCATGATAAATGGAAAAGCCCTGACCTGACCCCACCAAGTTAGGGGGATAATACACTTTGGGAACATTGGAGTGTATTGATTCCTCCAAAGCGTGCCAGGAAACAGGACCAAATGAACACAATTAATGGTAGTCCTGTTGCTTGGAATAGTTGGAAGAATCAGTTGTTCCAGATTCACCAACACTGTACTATCCTTTCCCTTAAGATAAATTTTTGCCTAACTCTGCCTCGCCTAACTTAAGCCAAGCTAACTAAATCAATACCCTAAACTTAAGCCTAGCCTGACCTGATCAAAACAAACTTTATCCTATACTAACATTGTTTAACTAATCTAAAACTATCATAATCTAACTAGGACCAAGCCTAAGTAAGTAACATGTAACCCAACCTACTCAATTTTAAACATCATATATATATCCAAATTCATCATTATCTTATAAAGTAAAACCTAATCAATCCCGTCCTCACCTAATTAAACTTAACCATACCTAATCTATATACCTGTCTCAAATAACCAGCAGAGCTTCTCAATAAAGCTGATGGCCTGAGGATGGATTCAGTAGCTTCTTGTCATGATATATATAACACGTTTGATACCTGTATATAACTAAGTATAAATGGGACGTGAACGTATAGAGTGCATACAAAGTGAACCCACAGTCCAGGTATGTATAGCCTAACGTTACATACAGACACGAGTCATAATTATTAAGGAAGTGTGGGAGTAAGGGACAGGCTTGGGGGAGGACTGGGGGGTGGGGGAATAGGGGGACAGGCTTGAGGTGGATAGAAAGCCTGTTCCCCTATTCCCACACACCCCTAACACCCCCCCAAAAAAACCAAGCCTGTCCCCCTACTCCTGCACCCCCTAAACCCCCCCACCAGCCTGTCCCCTATTCCACACACCCCTTAAGTATCAAAGGGCCTGCTTCGAATAGTCACATAGTATCTAAGAAGCCCCAATAAATATGAAACAGGATAAGCGTTGTAATTGGTTCACTGGTGTGTCAAATGAATCGAAACTTTTTAACAAGATCTGGATGCTTATTTCGGCTCGTGACTGTACATGGAAATAATATTAATTCTAGGGTTATATAAAATGTTGTAGACGGTCATTTCCACCCTTGTGATGCATTATATCAGGAGGGGGAGAGGAGTGTCTTCCTCTTTTTCTGTTTTTGTCTGTGTTTTTTTTTTTAATCTGTTTGTTGCTAGGTCTGTCTGTTTGTGTATTTAATTGGTTGGTCTGTTCCTCTTCTATGTCTGTCATTTTCTCGATTTGTTTATGTGTATCTATCTCTCTTTATCTTCATTATTTATACGTCTGTCTTACTGTCCATTGGCCGTCAAAATGTCTGTCTGTCTATATCACTCTCTCTGTGTAACTCTATATAACTCTATGTAACTCTCTGTTCATCTTTCGCCTTCCCATAAAGTAACCCAAGACACAGACTACATCAACAATATAATAGGAGTTCTGTTTTGTAGCAAGTCAGGCCTGGAGGAATCAGCAGTAGCCCTACATTTCCACCACAACATCATATTACACACACACACCCAACACACACACACACACACCCCTTACCCCGTCCCTCAAGCCAATGCCACCCACTGGGGAACTGACTAGCTCACTGGGAAGGAAAATGCGTCACATGTGTGGGAAATAGGACTGCCAGGACACATACATCACTTTCTTTATAGCATCTCAGAGCTCTGGTTATGCTAAACTCTAAGTGACGTTTGGGTACAGATAAAATAACGTCACTGCAACATTTTTCGTGTTTCCCAAGGCACTAATTGAAAACATTTATGTGTGGCTAGAATTTCAGATCAATTAATTCTCAACTCATTGTTCCATTTTAATTTTAATGCAAGAGAACATTAATTGCAGTTCGGGGATCACATCATTTATAATTATATGTCATATCGTAAAAAGAAAAGAACTCCTTTACTGTATGATTGATGTCAGAGGGACGTATCGATATATCTGCTTTCAAAACGCGAAATAATAATAATAATGATAATAAAATAATAATAATAATAATAATAATAATAATAATATAATAATAATAATAATAATAATAATAATAATAATAATAATAATAATAATAATAATAAATAATAAAAATAATAATATAATAATATAATAATAATAATAATAATAATAATAATAATAATAATAATTAATAATAATAATAATAATAATAATAAATAATAATAATAATAATAATAATAATATTAATAATAATAATAATAATAATAATAAATAATAATAATAATAATAATAATAATAATAATAAATGTGTTGCCATATTTTCAGCAAAAAATCCACTTGCTAAACGTAACGTCCAAATGTTGTCAAATAATAATGTGTCAATTTAGAATCAACGTTCAGATTAAACTTTGAGGGAACGTTGCTCTATGTTGTGAAAATGTACTGTATTTATTTTCTCATTAAGGATGCTATGAGAGGGATGATACAGTCCCTCCCACACATGCTGTATATATTTGTGTATGTAACCAGAGGGACGAGGGGAAGGGGATGGATGGGATATAAAAGTTGAGATATATAGGTACAGGAAGGGGCCATTAGTTGCCTTTCTCCCCACACCTTCAACAACTCATTCATAATAACTATACTGATCGCGTAAATCACAGGGGGAGAATCCATGTATACTATTGTCTTCATACAGACATTGTATACACTATATGTATATATATTGTAACATATTTATATAATAATGTCGATTAGAAGATAAGCATGCATTTATTTTCATATTCCAATTTTGTTTGCACATATACACGTGTGTATACGCTCCCATATACATTCATGGAAAAATATTCATTATAATTTGTTTATAAATAACCATAGTGGCTCTATAAATAATGAATCTAGTTCCCCGAATCTGGTAGAAGTAGGAAAACTGTTCACAAAACATCATAGAATTATTTACGTCAATTAAAAAAGGGGATTGTGATGGAAGCGGGAGTAGCAGAATCTCCCATCCCTTTGTGTCAGGCCTTTGAATGTTCCTTTTGTGACTAGATGTTTTTCACCTAACAAGCCTCATTAAATATAATACCCAGGAACAACCTAGTATCTGTTGTAAATAATACGAGTGAGACCTTGGGGTGAGTAGTATATGTGTGTTGGCGAGAGAGGGAATATGTCTGCGGCCGCCTCGACTCTTTTGCCACCGTGTTTTGTAAGATCTTAAACTTTTAAATTTCTTTTTCAGAACTCGAGGCCTCGCCAGCCCAAAACTTGTGTGGGGAGGAGACGTGGCCGGGAAGATGATGATGTTTCTGGCCGCAATGAAATGAGGGACTCGAGAATGCCAGTGACATGTATCACACCCACACACACACACACACACACACGCCCACACACACACACACACACAAACACACACACACACGCATGGCTCTGACACCTATAGGCTACTTCTCTTACTCTCAAGTACTTCCCGGAACCTCTTCAGTACCGACAAAACAGATAATATTATGAGGAAGCTGAAAACAACATTGTCGTATATCATCCTTACAATCGCCTACGTCCCTATTTTATACATGTTGCTGTAAAGCGTAGTACAATATGTTATCCCCTCCTTTCCAACACCGACAGACTAATGGTATATGGCCTTTGGAATAACAGTGGAGTATCATTTAACCAAGATTGATGGTTCTTGTGCCACTCTTATTTTGGAACGTTGTCCTATTGTGTATATACATTTCCCCTCCAAGCCCGACGATGCTTCACAACAGCAAGGGAAAGTGTGCCCACTCATGGCTAAGCCCAGAAAAAGGAAGGGGGAAAAAATCACCATTCCGTGACCAAAACATTTCTGTACACAAGCTGCGTTAATGAAGGCAGGTTGTAAACAGAAGGGGAGGCCAAGGACAGAAGGTCATTCCAAAGTTCACCTGGGGAGATAAAATACGAATTCCCATTGATTAATTGTGTCTCAACTAAGCACTTAAGTTTAGTCACAGCTGGCGTTGTTTATGATATAGGAAACAATTTTAAAGTTGCTGCCATGAATAATTTACAACTTCTAGAATGACAATAATGTTAGAATGATTTTATTTAACCCATGGTGTTCTCCTGCTTTTCTTCCATTCTGCTTTATATAATACATTAAAAAAAATCGTAAAGAACAGCTGTCCGTAACTGTATGAAACTTGCCACAAAAAGTTATCGAACCTCAACCTTTATACAATGTGAGAATAGAAACAAAATACGTAACCATCGCTCAGAAATAATAAGAATGTCCAAAATCAGGTGTTACTGAGGTGTGCCCCGTTTACACTTTACACATTTTACACAGTTCTCAGAATATACGTATGAGTCTCAGCAATTACTTCCCAGATGATGTGCGACCATAATATAAAATAATTCCTATAATTTCATAAATATTAGAAGAATAGCCATAAATTCTCCTCGAGCCTAAACTTACACGAATACCTGAGAGTTTCCAAAAAGCCATAAGTTCCACCTGACTCGCTCACACAACTCGTCGGGTCAAAAGATATTGATTAAAAATTCAGATACAGAGAAACGTTCGATTGGCAGTGAAGATAGTAACCCATATCACCTTCATCTATACCAACACCACTACCACCACAGAAGTAATATTTCGTTCTCTCTCTCTCTCTCTCTCTCTCTCTCTCTCTCTCTCTCTCTGTGTGTGTGTGTGTGTGTGTGTGTGTGTGTGTGTATGTGTGTGTGTGTGTGTCTGTCTGTCTGTCTGTCAGCCTGTCTGTCTATCTATCTGTTTGTCTGTCTGTCTGTGTGTCTGTCTGTCTGTCTCTCTGTCTCTCTGTCTCTCTCTCTCACTCTCTCTCTCTCTCTTGTATGTATGAATGTATGCAGTGTATATTTATTTATTATACATTTGCCTAGCTGTTATTTAATCCAACAGAGTGTTTATCGTACAGTATACCTGGATGTCACTTCACTCTTTAGTTTCCAAGCCTCCGTTCTTTCATTTTCCTGATTCGGTGGGCAGCCAGACGGACGGAATTCACGGGGGGATATAATTTTACTTCTTTCCCTGACTCGGCACCCATGGACCACCACAAGTTAACGGGAGATAAAAATTTTACCTTTATATCAGACGCCGGTATACTCATTAATATCATCATCATCATCATAACTTTCAGACACACACACACACACACACACACACACACACACACACACACACACACACACACATCATCATCATCCCTTTCACACACACACACATCATCATCATCATCATCATCACTTTCACACACACACACACACACACACACATCATCATCACCACCACACCACCATTACAACAACACCTTATCACCACCCACCGACAACATAGCACTTTCTCACTACACCTCATCACTGAAGAGGATTGAAAAGGACACCGCTATCTTTTTCAGAGGAGTGCAAAGTCGAGTGTGAGAGAAGTTTAGATACCCATGCAAAGGTTCCAATATAAGTTAGGGGTGATTTCAAAGGACAACTTTTTTTTTTTTTTTTTTTTTTTTTTTTCATTCCTCCCTTTCGGTGTTTTTATTTTTTTTATCTCATTGCGGTTTCCATAATCATCCATCAATCATCAGACTATTTACTTCATCACTATTTATCACCATTATCATCAGGACTATCATCACTATCACCAACAAACTATCATCCTCATCTTCATCACTATCATCAATTTACTATCATCACCTTCATTACTATAATCAAACTAATATCAAGATCATCACTATCATCAAACTACTATCACTTTCATCACTATCATCAAACTATCATCACCTTCATCACTATCACCAACACACGCTTTAATCTCAGAGCTCTCCCATTATCATAAATTCAACCTTCCTCCCACACCTCCTTCATCATCACCACCACCACACCTCCTCCATCACCACCACCACCACCACCACCTCTACTACTACTACTACTACTACCACTACCACCACTTCTACTACTACTACTACTACTACCACTACCACCACCTCTACAACTACTACTACTACTACTACTACTACTACTACCACTACCACCACCTCTACTACTACTACTACTACTACTACTACTACTACTAAATATTATCAGTACCTCATTAGACGAGAGTGGGATGTGTTTTGTGGTGTTGTGTGGAAGAATCGACATCCTTACAATTCGATGTCAACATAATTATGACCCCGTTAGTACATGTGCTCTGCCACTCACTAAAATGACTCCCCTTCACTCCCTCAGACCTTCCCTTCCCTTCACTCCCCTCAGACCTTCCCTTCCCTTCCCTTCCTTTATTCACCTTCATTTGACACCCATTCTCTCCCACTTTCATTCCCATAACTCATAATTCCCCTACCTAGTCTCACATACCCTCAGCATCCGCCGGCACTACTGTATATGAAACACCCCTCTCTTATTCCCAACTCCCTATATATATACGTCTCTTCCTCGTCCTATACTGCTCCCATACATATCACCTTTTTAAAAACAACCCTCTCATTCACTTTCTACCCCTCCATTCACTCCATGCCCCCTCCTTCAACCCCCCGTAGACCCCATCTCATTCCCACAACTCCAAAAACACCCACCATAATCAGGGCCCCATCTCCTCTTCTCCTCCTCCTCGTTCCGTACTCTTATATCCCTCTTTAATCCATCCTAATTCCTTTTCCAGCCTCACGACCACAAACATTCTTAATCGCCATCCCCTCCCCACTCACTATAGCCCTAACCACTCACTCTAAAGTCTTCCTAAAACCCTACTCTAACCACCACCACTACCACCACTACCCAAGCCTCACGGTCACTTCTACATCACAACAACTTCCCCTTCT
>JAWZYT010003419.1:0-2500 GCA_034508575.1 Petrolisthes manimaculis
ATATTTCTATTGTGTGTGTGAATGTGAGTGTGTGTGACAGTATGTGGGAGTATATTTCAATGGTTGTGTGTGTGTATGTGTGTGAGAGAGAGAGATAAAGAGAGAGAGAGAGAGAAAGAGAGACTAGATTTCAATGGTATGTGTGTGTGTGTGTGTGTGTGTGTACTGACATGGGTGGGGATGAAAGGGGAAATTAAATGATACTTTGTAATATGAGTCACTCTGTAAGAAGAACAACGTGAGAGCTGTATGTAGTGTTTTTTCTCAGTAACTATGTGTGTGTGTGTGTGTGTGTGTGTATGTGTGTGTGTGTGTGTGTGAGAGAGAGAGAGAGAGAGTGAGAGAGAGAGAGGGAGGGAGAGAGAGAGAGGGAGAGGGAGAGAAAGCGATGACTGAATAACCTTGAGAGAGAGAGAGAGAGAGAGAGAGAGAGAGAGAGGAATACAGGAAGAGAGGGAGGAAAGTAAATCAGAAGAGAGAGAGAGAGAGAGAGAGAGAGAGAGTTCCAAGGCTTTAGTTTAGTAGGATGTAAGGCAGGATGTGACATGGGTTTGATTAGTATGTATCCTGGAATTGGAAGAGGAAGGAAACTTTACTTTGGTATTTACTTCTTACATCTCTCTCTCTCTCTCTCTCTCTCTCTCTCTTTTTTTTTTTTTTTATTTAAACTTTCTGGTAATAGCTGTACATGGCTGAGCTAAACAGCATAGAAAAGGCAGCCCTCTGTACGCTAGTATGCGGCTTAAAGTGTCACTTTTCCTCGTGGCACTATCTTAAAAGCCGCGTTGTTTGAATGTGTTATGCTTTCATGGGAGTTGGTAATGTTCCTCGCCACCTGTGAGCAGCCACCTTCACTTGTTGGATGGACAGGTCTTGCATGGTGGGAGCTGCTGCAGTGAAAACATTCCACATTCTTGAGGTTCTGGCAGTGAAGGTCCTTTGGTGCTGACTGGAGTGTGACCTCGGCACACCGACCTGCTCTTGGCTGGAGGACACCGTTCTCGTGTCTCTCACAGCCTCACGCGGGGGGAGCCTAAGTCCTGCAGGTGTTGCACCTCTTGTACCTGTGCCTTGTGGAGGACCACCAGAGCAGCTACGTCCCGGCGGTGCTCTAGTGTGTCCAGGGCAGGTATGTCTTGTAAGGGAGGAGGACAGATGTTGTTCTCAATCAGTCGCTGCACTCTTCGCTCCACTTTGTCGAGTCTCTGTAGGTGTGTAGCAGCGCTGACATCCACGTCAGGGCCCCATACTCAAGGTGGGGTCTTACCTGTTGCCTTGTACAGTGTCCATAAGGCCACGTTTGTCCAGGAAACCTGCCACTCTAGTAAGGCAGAGACCCGAAGGGAGGCCTGATGGGCGATGTGGTGAATATGCTTCTTGAATCGGAGCTCCGCATCGAAGGTCACTCCGAGGATCTTGACGTGATCTTGGAGTGGGAGGGTAACAGAGCCGAACTTCACTTTTCCCTCTCTCTCTCTCTCTCTCTCTCTCTCTCTCTCTCTCTAAAGCGATATAAAGGCAGGTATTGACAAGTTTCCAGAGTGAGTGAGAGAGAGAGAGAGAGGAAGAAAGAGAGAGAGAGGGAGGAAAGTAAAACAGGAGAGAGAGATGGGGAGGAAGAAAAAGAGAGAGAGAGAGAGAGGGAGGAAGGAGGAGCAGGTGTCTCAAGGCAATCTCTAAATCATGCTACCCAGATATACTTAACTCCTCAAACCACCCCCCTCCCCCCCTCCCCCCCCCACACACACACAGCAGCCACCCACTTCAACACAACACAACACAACACAAACACTACACTACTCTATCAAATCAAATCTTCATACATTATATATAACCAAATTAAACCATTCTCACCTAAGTTCAAATTTTTACTCAATTTCTAAACACAAAATATAAATTCTAAGGGAGAGGAAAAGTAGGTGAAAAAAAATAATGAGTAGAGATAGATAAAGTAGATAAAGAGAGGAGAAAAGGAGGTAAGTGAATAAGATAAGTGGGTAGAGATAGTAGAATAAAGTAAGAGAGAGAGAGATAGGATACCATAAAGGGTGGGACAAGTATGTGTGTGTGTGTGTTTATTTAAAGGACAGATTTGATAAGGAGTGGGACGACGAGGCTAACTATAGGGTACAATGTAATGTAATGTAATGTATTTGTTATTCATTCTTAAAAAGTCAACATAGATACTCATAACACTACATACCTTCATCATTCATATCATTATAAATTATTATTATTCATATCATTATTATTATTCATATCATTATTATTATTAGGTACAGAACGTTAAAGGGGTATATAATTCTTTTTTTGTACGTTGGAGTGTTATGATTCCTCCAAAGTATGCTAGGAAACAGGACCATATGGGTAAAAATAGCAGTGTTCTGTTGCTTGGAATAGTTTGGAGGATTCAGTTGCTCCAGATTACCAACACAATAAACTTCCTCCCCTTAAGAACTACCACTTACCTCACTTAATTCCAAGTGGCAGTAGCCTCATC
>JAWZYT010003419.1:7500-77500 GCA_034508575.1 Petrolisthes manimaculis
TTGATTGATTGATTCAGTGAGTGAGTGAATGAATGAGTGATAGAGTAAGTGAGTGAGTGAGTGAATGAGTGAGTGAATGAGAAAGTGAGTGATAGAGTGATAAATTGATGGAGTGAGTGAGTAATTGTAATATTATTGATGAACCAATTGAGTGAATGATTGATATAGACAGATATAGTTATAGAAGTAATGAGAGACCTTCCAACTCACCAACAAGAATATTTATCTCCCCTTGAAATAAGACAGAGAGATAAGATGGAGACAAGCAAGAGAAGTAAAGAGATGAGATGAAAGAACTTGATTATAATGATTGTAGTGAAGTGATAAATGTTTTTTGTGTGTTCTCATAGTGTTCTTATCTTGCCTATCAAATGAAGAACAAAAAAAAAAAAAAAAAAGTACGATTGATTTGTACACATTGCACCTCACTACTACTACTACTACTACTACTACTACTACTACTACTACTACTACACAAAAATACCCGTACCCCCTAAATTCAACTCGTGTTCAGAGAGTCTAATTAGAACCACACGTAAAGTCACCAACACTAATAAGTATACAGGTTGGGTTTGAAGCTTCGAACAGTTCAATTTCATCAACGAAGTAATTGTAATGGAAATCTTTATTGTGCATTTCTTTAACTGTCTCCAGGTATTCGAAGCACACCTGTATACTTATTAGTGCAGGTGACTGTACGTGTGGTTCTAATTAGACTTTCTGAACATGAGTTGAATTTAGGGGGTACGGGTATTTTTGTGTAGTAGTAGTAGTAGTAGTAGTAGTAGTGAGGTGCAATGTGTACAAATCAATCGTACTTTTTTTTTTTTTTTTTTTTATTGTGTATGAAAAGTGGAGGTTAGTTAAAGTACTTAAAATATTGCCACGAAACACACACACACCTACATTGAAGGAGTTTATTTCGTTGGCATAGTCAGGAGGAATCAGAAGCCACCATACATGTTTGAAGGACTCACTCACCTCAAATTTTCTCTGACTACATCACGGAGGCTACTTAAGTATGGAGAGATTACAGAGTGGGTATATCACAAGCATAATTATACGTTCTCGTTTCTCCAGTTAATATAATTTTTTTCTCTGTTTAATTTTCAGAGGAGTAGTGCATCGGTATTCCACGTATCCAAACCTCCACCACGATGGCTGATGCCTTAATGATATTGTCCAATGTGTGTAAGGTGTTGTTTTGGTTGGTGTATACGGTGTATTGTTGGTTAGAGGTGTTGGTGTTGACATTGGTGCCTCGTAGTTACCGTAGGAAGGACATCAAGGCTAACATAGTGTTGGTTACCGGTGGTGGCTCTGGTATTGGTCGTCTTATGTGTCTCAAGATGGCCGCTAGAGGCGCTCTTATCGTTACCTGGGACGTTAGTCAGAAAGGTAAGAAGGGGTTGGGTTGGATTACTTTACATTGAAGTTAATATGTGTCTGGCTATACTGATACCAGTGTGTCTGGCTATACTGTTACTGTACGAGTGTGTCTGGCTATACTGATACCAGTGTGTCTGGCTATACTGTTATTGTACCAGTGTGTCTGGCTATACTTCATATTGATATTATTATAATAACCTTAATTAATATTGTCTCTAACTACAGGTAATGATGAGACTGTAAGACAGGTGTTGGCCTCTGGTGGCAAGTGTTGGTCCTACACTGTTGACATCACTGACCGTCAAGCTGTCTACACTACAGCTGTCAAGGTCAAACAACAAGTTGGCAAGGTCAGTCACGTGATATATATATATATATATATATATATATATATATATATATATATATTATATATATATATATATATATAAAAGGTCAAGCAACAAGGTCAGTCACGTGGTATTGATCAATATTATTTGGTAATACGAGTTAATGTTGTAAAGTTAACCCTATATAAATTAATGTTATAATATTCATCAACGTGTCTTTATAGAGTTAACTATATACATTAATGTTATACTATTGGTGAACAGGTGGACATTTTGATAAACAATATGAGTTAATGTTATAATTAATGTTATACTATTCATCAACGTGTCTTTATAGAGTTAACTATATATATACATTAATGTTCTACTATTGGTGAACAGGTGGACATTTTGATAAACAATGCTGGTGTTGTGACGGGCAAGAAACTCCTTGACTGTCCTGACGAGGCCATCCTTAAAACATTCCAAGTCAACTCCATCAGTCACTTCTGGGTCAGTCCAATAAAACAGTATTATTATTATACACTCATTATTATTATACACTCATTATTATTATACAAACTCATTATTATACAGGCTCAGGAAACACCAATATCTCCTTCATAATCTATAGGTGGAATTCTTATAAATCAAGATATATTATTAATTTATTATATACCTCGTCCATTTATAAACAGAACACATATACACTCCTCATCTAATTATAGGCCCTGTGGTCGTGTTTGAGACCTGGAGCCTCCTAATTCCTCCTTCTGACTATGCCACGAAACAAGCCCCTTCCATATAATCATTAAATATTCACTATTGGGCAAAAAATTCATTAACTATATAATTATTCACTATTGGGCAGAAAATTCATTATATAATTCATTCACTATTTTGACAGACGACCAAGGCCTTACACTTCTAACTACACACACACACACATTTCTAACACACACACACACACACACTATTTTGACAGACAACTAACTAACCACACACACACACACACAACACTACACATCACACACACACACACTACACTTCTAACACACATACACACATACACAGACGACCAAGACCTTACACTTCTAACACACACATAAATACACACTTTTTTTTTTTTTTTTTTTTTTTTTTTTTTTTTTTTACACACACTATTATATTCACTATTATTTTGACAGACGACCAAGGCCTTCCTCCCAGACATGATGATGACAGATAAAGGTCACATTGTTACCATCGCCTCTATGGCCGGTAAATCAGGTCTCAGTGGTCTGGTCGATTATTGTTCATCAAAATTCGCTGCCGTGGGATTTGATGAGTCGCTCAGATTGGAATTGTTGGTGAGTGTTTGTGTGTTTGTTTGTTTGTTTGTTTGTTTGTTTGTGTGATTTTTTTTATTGGGGGGTGTTTGTGTGTGTGTGTCTGTTTTTTTTTTTTTTTTTTTTTTTTAGGGGTGTTTATTTGTTTGTAAGTGTGTTGTTGTTGTTGTTGTTACTTTTTCGTTTTTTGTCATTTAATTGTTTTGTTTTTCGGGTTTGTTTGTTTGTGTGTATGTTGTTGTTTTTTGTCCTATTATTATTTTTTTATCGAGTTTGTTTGTTCATGTTTATTTTGTTTTTTTGCCATTTTTTTTTTTGAGAGAAAGAGAGAGAGAGAAAGCTAGCTGTCCACAACATACTTATCCTAAAGAGAGAGAGAGAGAGAGAGAGAGAGAGAGAGAGAGAGAGAGAGAGAGAGAGAGAGAGAGAGAGAGAGAGAGAGAGAGAGAGAGAGAGAGAGAGAGAGAGAGAGAGAGAGAGAGAGAAAGAAAGAGAGAGAGAGAAAAAAAGATAGAGAAAGCTAGCCGTCCACAAAATAATTATCCTAAAGAGAGAGAGAGAGAGAGAGAGAGAGAGAGAGAGAGAGAACTATAGCTGTACACACTAAACACTTCTATAATAAGCTACTAATAAAGTATGTTGTGTGTGTGTGTGTGTGTGTGTGTATTTACAGAGTCAGACGAAGTATGGCATAAAGACAACAGTTGTGTGTCCGGTACAGATCGACACAGGAATGTTTCAAGGCTTCGGTACCAGGTGAGTTAAAGAGAGGGGGAGGGAGGGGGGAGAAGATTTAGGGGAGGGGGAGGGGGGTAGGAGGAAGAGGTGGGGGAGGGGGAGGAGATGTAGGGGAGGGGGGAGGGGGGTAGGAGGAAGAGGTGGGGGAGGGGGAGGAGATGTGGGGAGGGGGGAGGGGGGTAGGAGGAAGAGGTGGGGGAGGGGGAGGAGATGTAGGGGAGGGGGGAGGGGGGTAGGAGGAAGAGGTGGGGGAGGGGGAGGAGATGTGGGGAGGGGGGTGGGGAGAAGAGGGGGAAATTAAGTTTGGGTTTATTGTGATTGAAAATAATAAAATAATAAAAATGATAAAATAACAAAAACAAAAATAAAAATATTAACATTAATAACAATAAACAGGGGGTGGGGGGTTGGGAATAGTGGGGGGGGGGGGCGAGCGCAGCGAGCAGCGCCGCAGGCCAAGCCAATAACAACAACAACAACAAAAATAGGCAAAAATAATGTGAACCATGAATAATCTCTGTGGTTTTGTTTACATCTTGGCAGCACCGGAGTGTTTGTTGATATGTTGGATCCTGATTGGGTGGCTGGGGAAGTGGTTGATGCCATCCTCATGAACCAACCAATCATCATCCTTCCCGCCTATCTCCAAGCCGCCATCATTTTGGCCATGTAAGTTCGAGTGTGATTTTTTTTTTTTTTTTTTTTTTACCTTATTTTTTTTTTTTTTTTTTGCTATTCATTCTTTCTTTTTTTTTTTCTTTTTTGATATTCACTTTTATTTATTTTTTTACTTTATTTAATTATCCACTCTTTAATTTTTCCATTCACAAAAACGTGTATTTACCAACCTACCTACCTTTCAAACTATCATCGTATCTATCTATCTACCAACCAACCTACCTACCTACCTTTCAAACTATCATCGTATCTACCTATCTACCAACCAACCTACCTACCTACCTTTCAAACTATCATCGTATCTACCTATCTACCAACCAACCTACCTACCTACCTTTCAAACTATCATCGTATCTACCTATCTACCAACCAACCTACCTACCTACCTTTCAAACTATCATCGTATCTACCTATCTACCAACCAACCTACCTACCTACCTTTCAAACTATCATCGTATCTACCTATCTACCTACTTACATTTCAAGTTCGGACAAGTGAGTCATCGAAACTTCTCTCAATGTTGTGAAGGGTTTGGAAAATTCACTTGTTCGAACTTTATTTAATTGCCCTGCTGGTCCACCATTATCATCCATGGCTGTACATACTTACCTATCAACCTACCTACTTACCAACCCACCCACCAACTAACCCACCAACGCATCTTTCAACCCACCCACCAACCAACCAACCCACCAACGCATCTTTCAACCCACCAACGCATCTTTCAACCCACCCACCAACCAACTAACCCACTAACCCACCAACCCATCTTTCAACCCACCCACCAACCCACCAACGCATCTTTCAACCCACCCACCAACCAACTAACCAACTAACCCACCAACCCATCTTTCAACCCACCTAGCAACCAACTAACCCACCAACGCATCTTTCAACCCACCCACCAACCCATCTTTCAACCCACCCACTAACCCACCAACCAACTAACCAATGTTTTTGTATATATATTTCTTTCTCAGGTTCTTGCCTTCCAAATCGCATTACTACCTGGGCCAGCTGATGGGAGCTGATAATATGATGGATAATTTTGTGGGCAGAAAGAAAGTAAAGTGATTCAGTCCTTGTTTCTTTGGAGTGAAGATTTAATGAAGGAAGTAGAGTGAAGATGTTAATAAAGAAAGTAGAGTGATTTATTCTAGTGAGATGTTAATTAAAGGAAGTAGAGTGATTCAGTCCTTGTTTCTTTGGAGTGAAGATTTAATGAAGGAAGTAGAGTGAAGATGTTAATAAAGAAAGTAGAGTGTTATATTAGTGTGTGTGTTTCGTGGGCATATTTGAAGGACTCATTTACCTCCAATTTTCTAACTACATCACAGGGTCCCTTAAAAGGGGGTAATTCAATTTTGTTACATTGGAGTGCCTTAATTCCTCCAAAGTATGCCAGGAAACAGGACCAGATGAACAAAAATATTGGTGTTCTGTTGCTTGGAATAGTTTGGAGGAATCAGTTGCTCCAGATTTACCAACACTGTACTTCAACCTTTAAGTTATAATTTTTAATAATATATATTTTGGTTATATATATATTTATATTTAGAAATTTCAACTTGTACACATCAACCAATAATAAAAAAAATTATTTCTAAGTACATATATAAATTTGTTTTTTTAATCGTATCATCATTAATTATAACTTAATAAACAATAAATAAACAACCAAATATAGAAACAAACAAACAAACAAACACACAAACAAACAAACAATGTGTCTATAAACAGCATTCCCCTATACAATAAACAACAAACAACTCTATTATTATTATTATTATTATTATACTTATGGTTACACCCACAACATAACGATAATATCTTAGTTGTGTGTGTGTGTGTGTGTATTTATATCCTTAGAGGAATAGTACACACACACACACACGTATACACAGTCTTATTAGTGTTTGTCTGTCTGTCTGTCTCTCTCTCTCTCTCTCTCTCTCTCTCTCTCTTCTTGGTAATGCATTGAAGTGAAAATAAAATCTTAGTTTTACACACATGACTCACACTCACACACACAGTCTCTCTCTCTCTCTCTCTCTCTCTCTCTCTCTCTCTCTCTCTCTCTCTCTCGTCAATTCTGGGTAGTGCATTACAGTGAATTAATTCCCACTGAAACTCCACTACACAAAAATAATTCGAACCCTTGAATGAGTTAATCCGAGTCAACCCAACCACAACATGACCTGACCTCATTTTTAACATGGGATGAACTCGTGAAGAAGAAGAAGAGGAGGAGGAGGAGGAGGAGTGAAAAGAGGAGGAGGAAGAGGAGGACGGGGAGTAATGAAGGAAAGAAGGAAGGGAAGAGTGTGGAGAAGAGGAAGAAGAGGAGATAAAGGAGGAGAGGAAGATAAGAAGAGGAATGAGGGAAGGCAAGAATGAGCTAGGAGAAAGGGGGTGGGGGGAGGAAGGGGGTGGGGGGAAGCAGGGGGTGGGGTGGGGGTAGAAGGGGGCAGGGGAGGGTGTAACTGGAGGTGTAGGACAAGTTATATTATATAGTAGTGTCACAAACTCCTCCAAGCCAGTACAAGTTAAACTGGTGTGTGTGTCGGGAAAGAAACACACACACACACAGCCACACACACACAGACACACACACACATGGACACACACATATATACATCCACACAACCACAGACACACACACACACACACACACACAAACATCATTCACTTACTTCTAGTCTTACCGTAGTGTGTTTACTGTAGTGATTGCTGTTGCTGTTGCTGCTCCTCCTCCTCCTCTCACTCACACTCTCACTCACACTCACATTCTTGCAGAGGTGGAATCAGGAATGGTCTGGTCCACTCGCAATGCAAAGTTTTGTATCCAGGTCTTGTTGAAGTTTCGATTCATTTGACATACTAGTGAATCATTTACAACGCTTATCTTGTTTCATATTTGCTTGAGCTCGTTTAATTAATACTCGATCATGCAGGCTATTCGAAGCAAACCTGGATACATATTTTGGATTGTGGGTGTACAGTCACGAGCACTGATAAGTATACAGCTTTGGTTGAAGCTTTGAACACTCCAATTAACCAACGAAGTAATTCCAATGGAGATTTTATTGTGGATTCATTTACTGTCTCTATAGGTATTCGAAGCACACGTGAATACTTATTAGTGCTCGTGTCTGTACACTCGTGATACATAATTTCTGACCAGAGACGAACGGCAGGAGGCACCACACACACACACACACATACACACATATACCCTGCATTCGAACTCAGCCTCTATATGTGTACTGAGTGGGGAAATGAGCAATACCAGGCGATTCGAAGCTTTCTGCTCCTCACACACTCTGGTCAGAAATTACGTATCACGAGTGTACAGTAGATGTGATAATCCGAGGTGTTATGTTATTGGTTGGTGGGAAGGGCCGTTTGTTCTGTCCTAATCCGAGGCACGACATAATTCTCTACCAATTATGAGAAGTAACCTTTTATGGAGAAATTTGGAGTCAGCTACCTGTATATAGTGTAGGTCTCCAAACTCAACCATAAAACACATTATCCTGTATAATTTCATATGGAGTGGTTGTGTTTCCTGGCATAGTTTGGAGGAATCAGTAGCCTTCCAATTTACCATAATAGGTTACTCCCCTTAATCGAGGTTCGTTGTTTATGGGAATATGGAGATGGATGTGAGCCTTACACTTACAAGGTTAATTAATTGGTATAGATTTATATTGTGCTTCAGACCAGGATAAGAAGAGAACAAATTATAACCCCCAGACACTGTACTGTTGGCCAAATGAATTCTTACACCTCAGTCGAAAGTCGAGATCTGAATCAGGCTGTTTCTGGATGACAGCTCACCTAAAGCCTCCATTGGTTCGAGATGACTGTGTGTAGCCTCGTGATGTTTGGGTGGGCTGTCGTCCAGAAACCGACTACTTCGATCAGGGTTTAACAGTGAGGTCATATAGCGCCATACAAGTTGCAGTGTAATATAAGCCGACTTTACCTTGCTTTCAGAGTCTTCCAATATGGCTAATATAATGGATTTAGCTAAACTGTTGGTTCAGATGGTATTCTGGTTGGTGTATACGATGTACTGTAGTGTGGAGGTGTTGGTGTTGACATTGGTGCCTCGTAGTTACCGTAGGAAGGACATCAAGGCTAACATAGTGTTGGTTACCGGTGGTGGCTCTGGTATTGGTCGTCTTATGTGTCTCAAGATGGCCGCTAGAGGCGCTCTTATCGTTACCTGGGACGTTAGTCAGAAAGGTAAGAAGGGGTTGGGTTGGATTACTTTACATTGAAGTTAATATGTGTCTGGCTATACTGATACCAGTGTGTCTGGCTATACTGTTACTGTACGAGTGTGTCTGGCTATACTGATACCAGTGTGTCTGGCTATACTGTTACTGTACCAGTGTGTCTGGCTATACTGTTACTGTACGAGTGTGTCTGGCTATACTGATACCAGTGTGTCTGGCTATACTGTTACTGTACCAGTGTGTCTGGCTATACTGTTATTGTACTAATGTGTCTGGCTATACTGATACCAGTGTGTCTGGCTATACTGGTACTGTACTAATGTGTCTGGCTATACTTCATATTGATATTATTATAATAACCTTACTTAATATTGTCTCTAATTAGTAAGATTTACCTGTGTACACCTACAGGTTAGTTCTAATTAGTAAGGTTTACCTGTGTACACCTAACTACAGGTAATGATGAGACTGTAAGACAGGTGTTGGCCTCTGGTGGCAAGTGTTGGTCCTACACTGTTGACATCACTGACCGTCAAGCTGTCTACACTACAGCTGTCAAGGTCAAGCAACAAGTTGGCAAGGTCAGTCACGTGATATTAATAAATATTATTTGGTAATACGAGTTAATGTTGTAAAGTTAACACTATAAATTAATGTTATACTATTGCTAAACAGGTGGACATTTTGATAAACAATGCTGGTGTTGTGACGGGCAAGAAACTCCTTGACTGTCCTGACGAGGCCATCCTTAAAACATTCCAAGTCAACTCCATCAGTCACTTCTGGGTCAGTCCTACTTGAATCATTCACCTAAACTTATAGATATACAGTATATAAATGTGTGTATGTTGTATATATATGACCATCCATCATGTAAATATATAAATGTGTGTATGTTGTATATATATATGAGTATTCATCATGTTAATTATATATATATATAAATGTTGTTGTTGGACTGTAATTTTCTTTGTGTTGATGACAGACAACTAAGGCTTTCCTTCCTGACATGATGGCGTCTAACACTGGCCACATCGTTACCATCGCCTCCATGGCTGGAAAGTGTGGTGCTAGTTCACTCATAGACTACTGCGCCTCTAAACACTCGGCTGTTGGCTTTGATGAATCTCTCCGCCTTGAACTGCATGTGAGTTGTACAGTTTAAGGACAGGACTAGAGAACTAATGGTGTTCTGTTGCTTGGAATTATTTGAAGAAATTGGTTACTCCAGATTTACCAACACTCTACTATCTACTTAAAGGCTATCCAGAGTGATGAGTGAGTGTGAAGGGAGGGAGGGGGAATAACTGTTACTAACTTGCTAAGGCCAGGATGACCTTGTTTCACAAGAGACAAATGGATTGAGAGGGACTGTAACGGTAGTAACCATGAGAGAATAAGAAAGGAGAACAGCTAAAACTGGAAATAGCTCGGGGCCGAAGGGGCGCCTTAACCTTTATAGTATTGCTTGTAGCAGGCAATACTTCTCTACCGATTTACGTAAAAGCTAAGATTAAAAACTTCCAACTCCAACTAGTTGCCAAAATGTTTTTAGATAACATTGTTTCCCAATATAATTATATACTATAGGCCTACTGTATATACTGGTGTTAAGTAAGAGTTATTTGTTCCTTGACCACAGGCAGAGGGGAAGGATGGTATCAAGACAACACTGGTGTGTTCAATGCAGTTCTCCACTGGCATGTTTGAAGGAGCAGGCTCTAAGTAAGTTTCTTTTGTAGTTGTTGTTGATGTTCTCCCGGGGCAGAATGGCCTCCTATCTTATAGAGACATCTATCTTATCCCACAGACCCTCGGTACACTCTGGATGCAGTGAAAAAAACAAATTTAAATATAGGAGGGGCTAGTCCCATAGGCCTGGGCTACCGAAGCAAATCCCAGGGAGTTAGGACCATGAGCTTTCTACACGAGGGAGTCTGGGGGCCGAGATTTCGGGGGGAAGGTCTTTGATCCCATAGCAAGTGCTGTGGACCCAAGTCCACAAGAGCTACAAGTGGGGCCATACCTTCCCTAAGACCAGTCCTGAAGGGACCATAAAGGCAGAGGGAGTTTAGACTGCTGCATGCAAAGGGATAATGCACCTCCGTGTGCTGGCGGTCCACACAGAAAAACAAAAATGGAGCCTTCCGGTTGCAGTACACCTTACTTGGATTTTTAATCCATGTGGGCAGATCTCGTCAAATCCACTAGAAAGTGACCAAATCCTACAACAATCTTTATTCTAGCCCTGTGGGGGATGGCTAATATTCACAGAGAATAGAGTCAGCCCCCCTGGGCAAAGTAAGTTACTGTAGTCTGTTGTGTATGCCAGAAAGACTACAGTATACCACCAACAAGGAGACAGAAAGGCAGAAAGGAGGAACAGCAAGCACAAAGGGAAAAGAAGGGCCAGCAAGCAGAAAAGGAAAAGAAGGAATGGAGGAAGAGAGGGCAGGAATTGGTTTGGGTCTCAATAAACCTTAAAGTATTGCCCACATCCTTGCTGGCAATACACCCAATATGAGATGCACTAGCTATAAGTGAATGCATTACAAGAGTATAGTACTATATACTTATTGTTATGATAATATTCAACCTGCATGGTATCTAAGGAATATATCTATAGAAACTGGAATACTGTATTATCATGTGTAGTGTTTCTTTTACATTACAATGTTATTTCTATTTATTTTATTTACTATTTATTCTTTAATTAGACATTTTCATTTACCTGATTATTTGACCATACCTGTACCGTATAGCAAGTTGGTCACTGCACTGAGATACTGTATCCATTTCATAAGGTTTGTACATAAAATCTACTGTATGAAGAAGCACAAGCATTGAGGGCCATATTCATATACAGTACAATATAGTACATACAATATAATGTGAATACTATATTGTAATGACATCCACAGGTATCTGCCTCTGTTGACTCCAGAGTACGTGGCTGAGGAGACCGTTGATGGTATACTAATGAACTATTCTGCTGTCTACATTCCCAGATACATTCATTTCGTCTCCATCCTGAATATGTAAGTATTAGTTGCATAGTTTATATTACCGTACACAAAATAGCTTCTCAGTTAAGTATGGAATTAACTCCAGCAATATAATTTAGCTTTATTAATTAAGATAAGGGTGATTTAATTTAATGTGCTGTAGCCTGTAATATACTCATTCTCTTCATGATATACAATAATCAGTCTCTTGTTATACATTCAGTACAGTAGTCAACTTCATAAACACATTTAGATCCATTACTATTTGAAATCTGAAACTTTTACATTTTTTCTATTGCATGATTATTATCACATTATTTTTTTCATTTTGACCAGGTTGCTCCCAGAAAAAGCTAACCACATTATGGCTGACTTGCTGGGGGTATCTAGCTTGATGGATAACTTTGTGGGTCATAGGAAGGCTAACTAGGCTCGAGAGGCCAGTTATTACTACTAGCAGCCAGACTAACAAATAAATGCAGACAAAATAAATATATTTGTTGTTTACTCTACTTACCAACCCTCTGCCTTAGCTACTGGACCCCCCACACTCGGAAACTACTGAAAACTGAATCGATACTACTTAGGACTGTATGTATGAAAGTTAGTGGTGTCGACGATGGCGTGGTATTGGTACAATGCCTCCATACACAAACAACACAGCCAACTTACCGGTACCACGCCAACAACTACACCATCAATAATCTTGAATACGGCCTTTAGAGAGACAAGATAATACTGTAACTGTACAACAGAAAATGGAAAAGGAATGTTGAGCATTTGATTATTTCCTCACCCTAATTTTGTGTTGGTAGTCACAAATTGACCTGGTCAAACTCTAGAGATGACTGGAAGCCTTACACTCATGCATTTTCCTCTATTTCTTTTGTGCTTGCTGTCCCACCTCTCAATCACCTTTTCTTACATCCTAACATACCTACAGGGTCTTCCAGGTCTAGGGAAGTCTTTTTTCATCCTCAGTCAAGCAATTTACACTTGCGACATGAACAGTAATGGGTGTGCAGTTTTCCCTTAAATCATTGGACTTAAGTAAGAAAATGTTTGGCCTCTACATCCCTTTCTTCGTGGGTTAATGCGGAAGATTGTGTCTGGGTCTTTACAGTTGTATTTTATTTAACGATCAAATTAAAACTTAAACTTACATATTTTTCTTACCTAGATTATATGTTTTTACAAACTACAGTAAATCCAAATCAAGATGGAAGCAAAATACAGTTTAGTACATCACAGAATGAAAGTTCTGTACAATCTAGGACACAAATACCTTCTTCAATAATTTTATGAACACACAAAACATCTCTTGTTTCTTATACAAATGTTTTATACTGGTTTGCCAGATATAAAAACATTAATAATATATATGAAGTTTTTGAGGAAGATAGGTATGTCTTGGACTGCACACGTAAGAAACCAAACTGGAATAATATAAGACATTTGTTTTCCTTGTCAGACTAGACACTTGGTCCAAGTTAAGAGCTTCCTTTCAGGGATGTCCTTTCATCGCAATAATTAATCAACAAATTATGGACAGGACAAGTACTGTATAAAGCATTATGCATTTTACAATTTTCTTTTACTTTATACTGTAGCTCATGCCCTACACTTTATATAATTTGGAGCCAAGTTCTGAGTCATTCAAAGTCAATTACTATAGGCCCAAATGAGAGGTTATGGACAGGGTGTTTATGATGTGCTTGGACCGTGGGTAGTGAGACTTATGCAGTTCAGTACTTATGAAGACTGAAATGGTAGGTTGAGGAAGAACCAAACCAATGGGACTGACGGTGAAATAGGCCCCTGGACATCAATGAAAAGAAGGTATGTCAACAGAAGGATATAGACCGAAATGTAACAAAATTTTAAGGGAAAGATGACTTTGGTAAACTGGAGGCTAATCATTCCCCAAACCGAGCCAAGAAACTGACCATCTCAAACGACTGTATTGGTTTTTTTCTTTTGTGGCAGAATTTGGATTAATGACAAAACTCTGGTTTACCAAAAGCATCTCAACCCAGTAAGTTAAAAAGTCCCACAGTGATATGGTGAAACTTGTAACAATATTATCCAATTTATATTTATGAATATCCTCCCAACCAGAGCATAAGTAGAGCATTACATTCATGTATGGAATGTTTGCACACTTCACTTTATTTAAAGCATTGAATTAAGAAAAATATCTGAGATCAGTTCCGTAAACCTAATATTGTGTAGTACCAAAATCACCCCTTGGAACCCTATAATGCTTCAACAAAACTGCTCACCACCAACACAAAAACTGTACACTTTGACATTTATAACAAAACAGAAGAAAAATAAGAGACCCAAGGTTTGTTTAGAGGCATTGTGGAGAAATGTTCATACTCTTGAGAATAGAACAAGATTTATACCCAATAGTTTTCAGGATAAACTTGTAATAATCCTCCAACATCTACTTCCTGTAAGCACATCTAAACAAACATCAAACTATTGTTCTGAGCAAGGATAATAGACTATAATAGTCTATCTTATAGTCTATCATCCTTGGTTCTGAGTATAGTAGCTCAAAAAAGTATATATCGTGCATTTCCCATGTGAAACTTTCTGATACCCAAGGCTTAAATACTAACAAACCTTCACGAGGCATCATGAGCTGTAGTGATCATTTACAGAACCATCAGAACCCTTTTAGATATGGTAGTTTTTTGAGCTACTGTACAGCCGGAAAAAAATGTAATGGAACCTAACTATGGATATTTATAGTTAATTTTAGTGTAAAGGTGGTTCCAATACAGTACTTTCTTTTGCAGACTGTACATAATTAAAAAATAAATATTGGGCCATACTTAAATTAAAATAAATTGCTTACATAAAGTTCCTTATTTACAAAGCTCTTTAACGATTGATTTTATAACAACTTGCTGAAAAGCTGCATTACATATGAAATAATACCTTGTCCTCTTCATATGAAAAACTAATCATGGTAGTAAAAGGTAATAGCATAATGGAGCATATAAATGTCCTCTTACTTCAGCTCATACAATGTCTCAACACATATAATATTATACATGATATTTTCCACACCAGCAGACCACATTACCTGTACAGTATACATCATGAGAAAGTTAGCGAGTGAGAGAAACAAATATTAGGAAAGGTTAGTGAAACTGAACTTTTAAATGGTATTGGTAGAGTCTACAAACAATATTTCTTACAGCTTCATGTTAGATACCTTGAGAAACCATGGACTCTACAGATCTGAACAATGGCCGAGACCCATTATCAACCTTAAGGGGGCTTTCTTCTCTTGTGGGCTGGTTGGTTGGCTATTGATTCCTCTAAATTATTCTACAAAGCACCATTCCCCAAGTGTGTATTGATGTATGTTGCCCCAGACCAGAAGCAGAGACTTTATCACAGCGACCCCACCTTACCTTAGTCTATGCTGTATTAAAAATACAAAAAATATATGGAGGGCATCTACTGAACAATCTTTGGTAATGGTTGGAGGGGCTAGTCATCCTCCAAACTTCCTATGCTCTTCAAAAATAAAAAAATTATAATTGAAGAAAACTTAGCTACACTACTATTGCAGCGGCCATTTCAGACACTTGAACTTTTCTCACTGGTGTCCACTACTTTTCAAACAATTGAGTACTCCATAAATTATAAGCATTATCAAATAGGAATAAATATCAATGGAAAAGCAAAAAAAAAAAAATGCTTAATGCATCAGCGTACAGTTGTCATGAACATAAAAGATTTGTGGGCAAGCATCCATCAGGTCAGTGTTAAGAGCTTCTGAATGAGGCAGTCCTGTAGTAAATTACAAAAAAGGTTACTGAAATTCAGAAAACAGAAAAGGGCAATGAATTCATTCCATTACCGGTATATTACAGTATTAATTTCCCAGATATTTACCTTCTAACTACTGTTACTTGAATACAGAGAGAAAAGAAAAAGCTGGCTTCAGCTGAGACCACTTCAGCCTACTAGACCCGGGTCCTCGTGAGCCTGAAAACATAATACAATATACTCTAAGTCTCAGTGTTAATCAATGTCTCAATGTCTCAAGTTACTTAATTGTCTCAAGGTACTCAGTATCAGGTGTCACCAGTTATCAGCACAGACCACACTATGCCAATGGGAGGTACTTCTGTCACTGGTAGATGGAGAAAAGAAAAAGTATAAAAGAACATCCCAACATAGTGTAGATAGACAAAAGAAGAGATGTTCATGAAATCTAACTGCACTGACCTAAGTGGCTGATGCCAGCTCCACTTGTTAGAGAGAGGTTAACCAAGGTTTTCTATGCAACACATTTTTATTATAAGTCTCCTACATCACATCTATTGCTTGAACCATCTTCATTTATATCTTTACAAACTACTTTTCTATGTGTATTAGTCTTGTCTTAGCTTTGCACTGCAGTAAAGCTTAAAAGACTTACACATATCCTTTATGTTGCAGAACGTATAAACAAAATACAATACAGTATAAACATAACAATCATTGCACCAATACTTTGTATTCTTTGATGTGATGGACAACAGCTTAGCTTACATAAATGATCACAATATACACCATACATTAAAAAGGATAACATACTATAACAGGCAGAGATATTAACAATAAGTATTGAATCAACAAATGCTGCTCTCATGCTGAGTCATGGTGGATGTTGTAGGGAAAATAAATATAAAAATTTCGAGTTGTGCAATGGAGACCACAGAACCATACTAGGGTTACATCAAAAGTGTTCCCTCTCCCCACAAGGCTAGTGTAGTAAGGTTTCATCCCTCCACAATGAAATGGAGATGAATTCCACATGAGCAATGCCATCTAAGTCCTGTAGCCCTTACTGAGAATATAAAAGAGGTCCCTATTCCTTCTAATTAAGTGAGGTAAGTCCTCCAAAGTACACCTATTATTTGTACTACAGTGAGTTAAGGCTCTTCAAGAATGCAACAGCACTCAACCAGTGTGATTCTAAATTACAGCTCACTCAGTATTGTGTCTTCTAAAAACATACATTTAATTCTTCAAGATAAATTTTATTTTTATCAAATTGTCCAACTGCACTGAATATTTTGTAGACTGTAAACTCCTAAAGAAACACCATATACAGTACTGTACTCCCAAAATCTGATATAACCTTGTTAATTTTTCTTTCTACAGCACTTGTAATTAAAACAACTGATGGGACTAAAAGGTCTACAATAATTCCTTTGTCTTTCTCACAGAAAGAGGGTACTTAATAAATGAATGACAGTAAGTCAGGAATGTAAGAAACTATACTAAAATAAAATAAATATAATCTATTTTAGGTAGGGACTTAAACCATAATACACTGTCTACTGTAATGTAAATATTTATTTTCAGCAGAAGTCAGATGAGGAAGAGTGAATGAAGAAAGTACAGTACATAAAGGAATAAGAGGACAGAGAGGCAAGGAGTAGGTGCCAACAGTGATTGTAGAAGGAGCATAAATGCAATAATTATGATTCACCCAGGAGGATCCCTGTTCCATCATCATATCATTAGCTGCTCCAACACTATAGAGCTACAGAGTTTCTAAGGCACTCCTGATGAAAGCTACCTTCAAAGCACAGCTGTGAACAATTAAGTTTGACTTCATCCACCACCCATTAAATCTTATTACAAAAATATCTTGGCAATATATAATTATGTTTCAAATAGAACCCATGAATACAATCGGTACAGAGTGGTACATACGAAAACTCACTTCCCAGTGATCTGTATTAGGGAGGGAAATATATATAGAAACTTTAAACAAACACAATTTCAACATACAACATAGGAAACATGAATAAATATATCCTGACTGTGTCTGCTCCCTCCACCTATCTTGATCATCAGTATAACTAGGTAAGAAAGTTTCATATGTGCCACCCTGTCGGTATCATCAACATGTACAGTCGACCTCAGGAATTCATACACAGAGAGCATTGGTTACGAGTGGGCTTTATTCTGCACTTACTGCATTCATTGTTCTGCTGATTGATTCAAATATTAACGAAATGACATTATTAGAAAAATTTGGTGTTGGGAAATTAATGTACTAAGATTTTTAGTTGCTACGAACCCTTGATGTTACAGGGGTGTATACGAATTCCTGAGGCCGACTGTACACATCCATTCTTCCTCTCCAATACAAAATTAATGTGGCTGTGAACTACTGGTGGGCAGGAAGGCACAACTTATGTCCACGATTATAATATGAAAGACACATTTGCAAATTTAGCAAGGGTCATTGCAAGGCAGTAATGAGTACTGTAACAGACAAATGAAGATAGGCACTTATGAATAGATTGACACTCAACAAAAAACTATCTTCACCACTTTCTATTCATATGTGCGTGATCATGAAATATACTTGATAATCTTTTTTTTTATGGTTAAAACAACTTACTATTACCAGATACCAATTACATGTGGCAACCAAAAGAGAAAGGTCTCAAATTTCTACAACCCCAAAACTGCAACATCTAATTCATATTATACTATACTGTACTACTCTTCCACTATTTCTCGTTATCCCTCCAGAGGTTTTGTTTACTAATGTAAACTAAGACTCCATAAAACACAGTTCTACGTTCTGCACATAATGAAACAGTGAAGATAGTTCTATTGTCAAGTATATACACAGGGTGTTTATAATATCAGTGTGCTGTTTTAACTTAGTTATTCCACTACGGCTGACAGACATGTGCTGTGCTGAAGAGAAGGATGTGCGACGTAACTTTATGTATGTTATCTTTTTAATTTTTTCCAGTGCATGGTAAACAGCAGTCACAGTTCCCCGTTACCCAAACATTCAACCAGCACATCCTTCAAACCAATTTCCTCCCTTCCCTACCCTCCATAATTCCTCCAGAAATTCATAAGCCTAAAAATGTTGAACAATTTAGATTTGGAAGGCCTACGGAGATACAGTATTACACCAGTTCTCATTGAGTTTCTAACTTTAGGCCCTTAGCACTGGTGTAATTAGAAGGATTCCACAGCAGAAAAATATGTGTTATAAAGTTTAAAACCGCACACAGAATTTCATTAACACCCTGTAAAAGACAGCACAGGTAATCAGAGTACTGTACAAGGCATTATGACCTTAATCAGCTGCAAAGTACATAACTATAACCTAACTGGAAAAATAGGACTCTGAAAAATAAATTGTCAAAATTATTACAGATTTAACAACATAGATGAAACATATACGTATATACAGATATTGTAGTAACATGAACAACTTACACCTAAGAAAGCAACTTGTGTACATGTAACTGTAAGTTAGGCAACATGAAATTATTGTATTTGATATGTTGCTCTTGTATTAATAGTTCAGTAGTAAAATATTAATTTTGTGAATAATTTCATAAAGTTTTTTGGGAGGAAAGTGTTTCACCGTTTTGAGAAAATATCCAAAATATTATTGCACAATTAAATAGTGAAACAACTACAATTGCATAGCTTATTTTTTAAAACTTATATAAACTTGTACATATACTGTACCTGTCACATCATTTCCAATTTCCCTATCAGCCAAACTCTCAATCTTTCTGTAAATTTACAAGTAAATAACATAATTTACTAAGTATAAGTATACCTGGAATATCTTGAAATGTTTTCCATTACAGCAACTTAAAATTTAAACGTTTTAATATATTATCTGAGATTACACAAAACATTACCACATATCAGGACCAGGTACACTCTGCAAAAAAAGTTTTGGAACCACCCCTCCATTAATTTTAGAATTTTTATCACGGTACAGTTGGTACGCCTGCAAAGTCATCCCAAGTGTCCCTGTACAGGGACAATAATACACCCATTATACACCAATAATACACCTATTCATAGCACATATTATAATGTAAGAGAGTGAGATGAAGACAAGAAAAGAATTGAGTGAAGTGAGAGAAGTGAGAGTGATCCCAGTGATTATAAATTTGATCATTCATTTGTAACGCTATTAGTAAAGTATTTGTGTGGAGTTAGAGTGAGAGTAAGTATTATTGCCAGTGGAATAGGCTTACCAACTCTACATAGCACTAGCAATAGGGGTGGTTCCAAAACTTTTTTTGCAGTGTGTGCATAATGTAAAATAATTCTGATATGATATTTTGTTGATTAAAATGCAGGTTTCTTATCAATTTTTCAACAGAATGAAGTATATACATATACGCAAGACATTGTGTGATTATTGGATACCGTATGTGTGTGTATGTGTTTGTATGTGTGTATGTGTGAGTATATGAGTGTGTGTGTCTGTGTGTACAGGGTTTACTGATATACAAAGCCATTTTTTCTCCATAACCACACAGGCAGTCACAAATGGTCCAGATGGTAGAAAGATGTCAATATGCAATGAAAAACTTATGGAATATTAAAATTGTACAAAATGTCAACACCAATATATAAGTACCAATCGTCTCCCTGGCATACATGGAAAGCAAGAGGCCTTACAAGATCACATTGACAATACAATATACCTAATGGACTACTGTACAGACCCACGCTGTAATACAAGGTGAATCACGTGTCTTTAAGTCAATACATTAGGAGATAAGTTGGGTAGACTTCTTGCACTCTTAGGATTCTGTGAACAGGAATTATTCACGCATCCATTTCTCAGAGGCTGTTGTTGTGACACTTGGCATTAACCCTCGCTCTTACAATATCCTTATAACTTTCCTTAAGAATTCATGGTTTTCAAAGATTCAGGAGATGATAACTGAACCATTTTATAAGATGATTTCAGAAAAACTCCTCAACTGAAAATAACTATACAGGAGTTTACTTTTTAAGGAGATAATAGACTTTTGTTACATTCGAGCACCTTAATTCCTCCAAGGCATGCAGCCAGAAAACAGGACCAGATGTACAAAAATAATGGTGGACTGTTGCTTGGAATAGTTTGGAGGAATCAGTTGCTCTAGACTTTCCAAAACTGCAGTATTCCCTTAAAGTCTAATTCAGTTCAAAGCACCTTCCTTCTCAAACTGTGTCCCATCATAAAACCATTTTTGACTAGGATTTATTGCCTTGGAACTCATCTCCTAATGCAGTGACAGTCATGATTCACCTTGTTCAGCTACAATAAATAATTTCACTTTACCCTACCATTACCAATAGAAAAGTTGAGCTTCTGGAAGTTTGATGCAGGTTGGTTTACATTCTAATCATATACTGTATTCATTATTAGTACATCTCCCCACACATCAAACTGATACATACCTGTCACAATGCAGTATAAATTCTTCAATATATATTTTTTTTATGATATGTCCAGTTATTAATGTACTAGATGCCATGCAACACTCACACTTGGAAATCTTACAAGAAAAAGTCATTCAGCCAAATCTCACTCACTCTGGTAGGTCAGTTTCATGTGTAGGCAACTGTACAGTACTACTAAAGTACTATTATTTCTACTACCATACTACAGTACTATTATTATTATTACTACTACTAAAATGAATACTACTACTACTACTTCCAATAACAAAATATGACAAGGATATGACTAAATTGATTTCCAAGAGTGTTCCATGTGTCAATGTGCCAAGCATTGTACTCTATTCATATATATCTATTTTTATTTCAAATTCACTGTGTGCAATGGAATGCCATATAACTTTTGTTCTGTCAATAGGGTGCTGTTTGTACTTTTGGCAGAACATAATTAAACTACATTAAGTATTGCATTGTTATATTTTCTAACAAAACCTGTCATACCACCCTGCAATGTTTCTAAAACTGAAGAACTGTATAATGAAACTGCTAAATTAATTTCTACTGTTACAAGTGAAAGATATTGCTACAAAAAACAGCAAATAGTATACTACTTAATATCATACAGTTCTAGCAACATATAAATATATATTTATAAACTTCATCTGAATAACTTAATACAGTTTTTCACTTAGTGAGAATTACCACAGATAAAGACTTTACCCATTACCATTCTGTACAGGTAGTGTGACCAAGGCTTGGGAGACAGTGGTGAGGAAGAAATGAGAAGGCAGTTGTATAAAGTGATACACAGGAAAGGTACCTGTGGTAAGGAGTGAAGTGCAAGTTGGTTGATCAGAGGAGAGGGGAGAAAGGAAGGGAAAGAAAGAGGAACAAAGCAGAAAAAGGATTAAACAGCAAAGACAGAGGGACAAGTGATGGAAGTAAAGGAAGGGAAAAAAGGACTGCAGAAACTAGTTAGGGCATGGTAAGGAAGGATAGATGAAAGGAACAGTAGTGGGGAAGTGAGGCAGCCTGGGTTGTTTTGACAGTGGTAGAGGGTGTCTGGACGGAGGGAAATGAGGTGAATTGGACAGAGGAGTTTGGAGAAGAAAAGGTCAAACAGCAGTGCGGACATTTGAGTGATACCCGTACATGAAGCTGCGTGGGATGGACGTGGTGGTCTTGAGTGGCCCGAGACTGGCCTCCTCCCGGGCCTGGGAGTGAGCCACCACGATGGACAGACACCTCACCCACTCCTCCGCATTGCTGGAGTCCTGCATGATGAAAACTGTGTCACACAAAAATGTGGCCAATCAAAAGAAACAACAAAATGACAATCTAAAAATATACTTACCATATTTCAAACTTATTTCAACGCATGGAAAAGTGAAGTATCACATTCACAACAATGTCACTTCATACCACTTGGTGAGAGAAGCCATTCCATGAACAGTCAATACAAATTAGAGTCACCAGATATAATTCTGCTAGAAGCATATCCTCCATTCCTTTGAGGGGAGTAGCCAGAGGGAGAGCTGTCAGAGTTAAACATGAATATATAAATACAGTATAAAGAATAGGGTAAATGATGAGGAAACATACCTTGGCTTTCAGCACAAATGACTTATTATCTGTGAATATTTCAAAAGCTTTGGGAATGTGTCTGCTGCCACCCCTGTTGACCTTAACACTACGAATCTGATGGACGTCGATTCCTCCCTTCTCTTCTATCTTGTCCTGTTCCTGTAATGATCAACATATTTAATTCCCACATACACCTATAGAACAACACACCATTCTTTAAATCAGCATCATAAGTGCAACGTTTTCTCATCAAAATTCCTAGTTTTTTCAGTACTTTAGACGTAAACCATAGGCAAGCATACAAATGACAACTTACAGACTACACAGCATTGTATTACCATTACTGTATTATTAATTCTAAACTCTGAATATCAAACTTAAAGAATTACTGTGTATTGCCTATGATGTAAATATGTAATTCTAAAAATTCCAGACACAGTTCAATAAAGCAGTCTTACTGAGCCAGCTCCCCTGTAAGAGAGGTGAGCTCCTGAGAGAGTGAAGTATCTGGTGCGCCATTTGCGAAATATTTTCCACTTGCTCTTCTTTTCCTTCAGCTGACCCTCTATCACAGGAGTGTCTTCCTGCAAGATTTTATAGTATAATCCATCCAGCATTTGTTAGAGAAATAAAATATATAATGCATGTAAATTATAACTATTATTCTAATCTTTAATAATTGGAATACAAATTTGACTGTTAAATCACTTTCTACATATATTGTCACTTGAAATTATAGCAAGCTTCCAATATCAGGGGAAATATACTGTATATGGAGTAACGGAAATAAAGAAGCACAACATTTTTTTCAGACTTGTTTAAAAAATTTGATGATCATATACTATTTGCTATTTCCACTAAGTATACTTATATAACAGAATACACGGTAACATCAAATCAGGGCCTTAGATTTCTAATTTTTCTTTTTATGTATACTGGTACAGTATATAAAATTATTTCTATGCAGCAATAGCATACCACTGCCTACTTACATCAACAAAACCTCGAGCTCGGTCTGGGTGGTTACACAAGAAGCAGCCCCACTGTTGCTCAACACCATTGTACTCAAACACGTCGAAAAACCTCGCATTACGTAACTCGTGCAGCAGAAGGTCCATATCCTGTAACAAGGCAAGACAATCAATCTATCCTGAAATACAAATGACAAGCTACTGCCATCTCATGAAGCTGTTCAACCATTAGGAAATCATGGACTTCACTCTGTGGTTACACAAAATTTACCAGCATTATTTACCAGCTTTAATCATTATTGCTAGCAACATTGTAAACTCACCTTAGCTGACGGGAATGCAGAAGTCACCAAGGTAACAAACGTCTTGGTGTCACACTTGAGAATATCCCAGCAATTCTTTAGGCTGCTCACTTGCATTTCTCGCGTGCTCAGGGCAACACATGACCGAGCCTACAAAGGAAATATACTTAGCTACACGACTGAGATAAAAGAAAGATATTGGTTATTAAATATTTTCAGTTATTTCATATAAGATTTACCATTACAGTCGAAAATAATACAAGTGCTTGGTGAAGTAAGATTTCTACAGTGTGAACACCATGTGGGAAAGAGTATACCCTCCTCTAACCCAAAGTGGGCTACATGTTCTGTGTAACAATTTCAACCAAAAATTATTTTATCTAAACACATTAGCCACAATACTTTGATAAACAATACCTGAAGAGCAAGGAACATCAGGTGTATCCATATTCTTGGATTTCTAGTCTTCATAGTGAAGAAGTGTTTATTGTACAAACAATGTTCTCCTTTACCCTGGCACGCAAAGTAGAGTTTAGCATGCTTCCTATTTTTCCTCTCTGAAATAAGAACAATCATCCTGTAAACACGTAAGAACAACAAAGTAAAATACACAACTTATTCTGCTGTTCCTATCAGTTTCTATCTATTATTTACAAGTCTGATCAATTGAGGTACTTCTGTACTATACCTTATTTATAGATTCAGTTCATTCAGCAGTTTATGGGCTAGCCATGAACTAATATCACAGCAAATTAAATCTATTCCTATAAATAAGGCTTGATAAAAAAAACAGACGACTCAAAAACACCGCCTGACTGACCTTCAATACCACAGCGGACTGGTAGAGGCAGCTTAACAAAGACTTTCTGCATGTAAGCTTTTATCTTATCTAAGTGTTTCTCACAGAAATGTTGGACGGTATCTCTCATGGCGAATGGTTCAAACACACTAATTCTCTGCAAAGTAAAAAAATTATAAGAACAAAGTCAATTCATCTGAAAACAGAAATATCTACTGCTTACATGTACAGTCAACCCATAAGTTTCATATGGCATTATGTTTTGCACACAATCATCAATATTTCAGTCTACTGGTACCTCTTACATAACTAGTTTTCAAAATGCAAAGTAAGTGTAGTTGAATCAGATTAGTCTGTGTGAAAAATTCAAAGGTCTGAACTTTGAGATATTGTACAAGAAATAACCTGTGTACAGTGAGTCCGTATAATGTACATGTAAATCATATGTGCATGAGATGGTTATGCTTTATGATATGTATAAAACATGTATGCAAATATAAGGCTAATTTTAGTAAGAGACTGTAGAATCCTACACTGATGTATAATAATGGATTAAAATGACCAGTATATTATTGGCTTTGGTGTGGACATTACCTGAGTGCAGGCATTGGTGGTGGTGGTAGTGTGGTCATGGGTGATGTGAGTGAGGGTGGTGTTGGACCTTCCTGTAACTCCACCTCCACTCATTACACTACTCCCTGCAATGTGCATATAATTACTTACTTGCTGATATGGCCTGCTTCAAGGATCTTATCAAATAGGCCTTACAGGTAAGCTGGGCCTTTGACACAGTTAGAAAATGCTGGCATTTATTTCACACTGGCCTGCTACACAAGCCAAGTATACAGGTATACGGTACTCAGCAAAAGTTGGAATCTTAGTTACCTGAGGATGAGAGAAGAGTAGTGGTGGTGGTGGTGGTGGCAAATGTGGCGGTGGTGAATGGAATGGTGGTGGAGGAGGGGGGCAGTGAGAGTGGAGACTGGGAGTGTCGAAGTTGTGGTATGCCCACCACACCTGAGACAGTTACTGGCAAGGATGCCGGGGCTATAAGGAAGACAAAAGAAAGGCAAGGTCGCATATATTTCAAAACTAAATGGCTTACACTGTATACATAAATTTTTTAGTGTTCAGTATTTTATGGGCAAGGAAATATAGTATAAAATACAAACGACCACAGAACTAATGTAACAAGTAGAGCAGACCTAGCTCTCTTGATGACAGGTGCAGGGGCAATGAGAGTGTGTGATGCCCAGCAGTGACCACAGTTGGGGGGTGGGGCAGTTCTGAGGGCAGGAGGGGTACATGGGACTGGTGGTGGCCTCCTAAGACACTGGAGGATGCCCCAAGTTCCCCAGTCCCCTCACGCAGGGTGGCCAGGGATGAACTCATGCTTTTGGTTGGACTCACAGTCCCTAGCAAGCAAAAAGAAATAAATCAAGGTGTTGTCAGAAGTAAGTACAACCTGCAAATGATCTGTCCCTCCTCATTTCCAGCACAAAAACATCCTAATTGCTGATTTTGGTAATTCCAAAGTGAAATACAGTAGAATTCTATTTTGGAAGGGTTTGGCTAATATATCTTACAAGTACCAGCAGGGGTACCAGTAGGGTCCACGTCAAATTCCCTCCAAGAATTGGTATGCTATTACCTTCATGTGTAAGACAAACCCCAACATTTGTTAGAGTGAAATATATCTTGTCATTAAATCTACAAAACTTAAAAGACTCACCTGGGAGGGACGACATAGCAGTGAGAGGAATACCAGAGGTGGGTGGTGGACTGGACACAAGCCTGGACATGGTTATCTGTGAGCCGCCCACCTGAGACCCAGTCAGGTGGTGGGAAACAACAGAAGTCTGGCCCAAGTGGCTGAGGCTGGGTCCAAGGTGGCCTGAGAAGTGGCGTGATGGTGGGGCCAGCACCGTGATGGAACGGTTCATGTGCAGCCCATGGGAAGAGCTCAGGCGGGTCATGGACTTGTTGAGTTGGATGGACGATGACCCAAGGCGACCTGTGCTCTGAGGTACTGAACAAACAAAATTTATACTATATTTCAAAATTACTAACTGGGCCTGGGTCTCATAAAACTGGAGACATGTAAAACACAGGGTAAATTGTAATAAATGTGCACAAACTTACTCTACACCTCAATTTACAAAATGTCTCATATAACTCAACGTCTTGTTTTACTCATTGTCCAGTTACTTAGAATTTCTATATTGTATAATAAAATATCATAGCATTGAATAGATAAAATAGTCAGTAGTGTCACTCTACAAAAAAGAATAAGCATACTGATACAGAAACAAATAACTACATTATCATACCAGGTGCAATGCATACAGTACTCACAAGCATTGAGTTTAGGCATGGATCTATTGGAAGCAGTGACCAGACGACCTGTGCTACGGGAAGTATCACTGTGTTTCTGATATTTATGACCAAACTTATTCGTGGTGACCATACTGGAGTGAGGCTGGAATATACTGAGATCTCGGCTGGCCAGTGTGAGATCAGACCGACTGGAAGCCACCACAGTCTCAGTGCGACCTCCACTGCCTCCCACACGCACGATGGTCACTCCGCCAGGTGTGTGATTCACGTTGGTGTTTCTGCGTGGTGAGAAACATGTTCATCTAATATTTATTAAATTAATGATGTATCAATTTTTTCACCTCTGCTGAAAATATGATTAAGTGATCAAACATTACAGTACATGTGAGCAGTCTTGATTTCTTCTAAAAACAGGTGAAATAAAACATTTTGTTCTACCTACTGGCAGAGTATTTATTCAGCTGAAGGAATTGCATGACTTAAAAGCTGTAGGACATGCTTAAATTGAAACTTTACATAACTCAGGCACAGAGAAAACATACATATCCTACTTTATACTGCACATATTTTAATATGCATATACCTACTGTTGTTAGAAATATTACGTAAACCATTCCATACTGCTATTATTTAGCTGTAAAGGTATCTATGATTTATATCTATAGATAATACAACTAACATATATTATACCAGTAGCAAACTGTTTTCACATAATGTACAGAGATGTCATAGTCACAAAAAGTTTGTTTCACCCTCCTAACTGCCTACACTATGTATACATAATTTGAAAGTACAGTACACTTGAATCAGCAAAGTAAAACTCAATAATAAAATCAATGTTTATACCTTATCTCATTGCATTCATTGTTGAGCTGCTGAATGTAGAGTCTAGCCGAAGCATTGGAGCGGTCAGTGCACTTGTTGACAGCTGTGAGGAGAGACTCAGACTCCACCAAGAGTGCCGGGTACTGGCTGCACAACACCTGAACCTCACGCAGTACTGTAACACACAATAAAATTCACCTGTTATACAGTATGCATGGTATAGGATCTATCTCAGCATGGATATATTAGTACTAATTGAGGAAAAGCAGATAATTTATCTCTTGTACAACGTCAAAACAGAAATGCTTTCAAAAGTAGTTTGGCTTAAAGGGTTAAATAAAGGGTTACTGTAAGGTATCACATTCACAACACACATAAATATATCCTTCAGTATTGTACACACTTAGAATAGAACTTATTTTGCCAAATTACTGATCCTTACCAACACCAAGATTATTGGAGTCAACTTTGGGAAGCTGTTGAGCAATATAGTCCAGGGAGCTCTTGCCTTTCTCCTTGCTGATACGGCCAACAGCTGCCATCACCTGTTAAGTATCAACCATAAGTCACCAAGAGAGAGATATGGTTTTATAACAGCCAATGGAAGGAATGTGTGGCTGTAACTCTTAAAGAGAAATATAAATACTATAGTATAAGTTCAGTAATATATATGATAACAGTGATGATTAAGAAGTTATTGGCAAACTGACAACCATGTCCAGCACACTACTGCTGAAGTGACAAACACTTTTACCTGTAGTGCAAGTGCAAGGCAATGTGGCTGTTGCTCCACAATGCCCTTAAGGCGACTGACATGTTCTGAGAAGGGATGGGGTCGCCAGGCACACAACTCCACAAAGATTTGTAGTGTGGCTAGTGATGTCCCACTGATACTCAGGCACTCCACTAACTGTGGTAGTGACGGTTCCAACAGCTGTAACATAAACAATTATTCAAGATGCTGATGAATGCAGCAATAATTCAAAGGTTTAAATGTATCTCATTACATATGTTAGTTTCATCATAATACTGAAACTCACAAGTTTCTAAGCAAATATCATGCATGTGTATTATTTTTAAAATAATAATCATTATACCTTTAATCATTTTAACTCTCATGAACCTATCTTTAATTAAGGATACAAGAGCTTAGGCACCAATAAGCAGAATAACTGTACTGAAATATCTTGAAATATGTCCTCTAAAAATTAAAATGTTCATGCAATGCATCACAAAAGAAAGTTGTCTTAAGACTACTATGATGAAGATACATACAGCTGGTCTATTTTTTGCCACAAGGGAGAAGAGCATGAGCAGCCCAAGCTTCTCATTGGTATCACATTGTGGTAGGAGGGACACCAAGGTCATCACATGGTCATGGATAGGCTCTTTCTTTACAGCATATATCTGGGGCAGCACACGGGACAAGGAGTAGTTGCCTGTAATATGATTAGAAAATAAATATTTGGTCGTACCTAACACCTAATAGATATCTCAGATAATATATCATACAGTACACCTATACTCTTATAAGGAGCAGGAAATAAGTGTTCTATTTCAGCTATACTTTAAACACTATATTATTATCTTGTATACCCACTCTATGCATTTACAGTGGGCCGAGATAGTAATCCCGATCCACCAGCTCGAAACACTCATTGTTGGCAGTGAATGGAGCTTATGGTACAACTAGTGGGTCAGGGTTACCAGCTCAGCTAGAGTTAATAACTCTGTGTGGCCAACTGTGCACATTTATAAAAACATACAGTACAAAAATGCCAACAAAATGTTAAATTATACAGTCAATTCAATCTTCACCTTTATAATCTCTCAAGACATGATACAAAATGGCCGAAATGTCCAAACACTGACCAATGATAAGAAGGGACCCTATTTCTTGACCATATCATTACTCTAATTAACAACAAGGCTCTTTTATGAGTGTGCCTCTTTTTCTTTTTCAACATAATAGGAACTAGCCTAACTGGCTGTTTCCTTTCTACATTCTGAACCAACACCTGGAACCTAACCTGACCGTATGTTCCCTTTCTACATTATGAGCTGACACCTGACCTGACCTGATATCACAGAGTCGATGATGGGTTGTATGTGTAAGGCTAAGAGATCAGCTGCCTCAATAGCTGCCAGGGAAAGGTAGGAACTCATGTTTCGGCTCAGCTCACGGTTGCCCTTGTGAAGGAACTTGACCGCCACCGGGAGTGCCAGGGCCATCACCTCACGCTTGTGGTAGTTCTGTAGGTTAAGAAGGAGAGCTCCAGTTGCTCAGACCTTTTTTTTTCCCATTTCCATTTCTCTCTATACAGCAGTTGTGATAGAATATATAGGGCACATGAAATTTAAGGAGAAAGGACATTAAAGTTTACAGAACTATCACATAGCCACTGAGCTACACAGCAAACAGTGCCCTACAAAGAGAAATTGGATGGTCTTCTTGTGGAATGACAGACATACAAATACAGTACAGTAAACTACAGTACATAAAACACAGCATGGATGATGAAGGAAATAAAGAAAAGGAAAAACTACCATGTACAAACTGAGAAACAGATTCCAATGGATGGAAGAAATATTTTTTTTGTTACTCTTATTAAGATAAGAAGAGGTGGCTTACCATCTGATATCGGTGCTTTGTAGTTGGAAAGGGCTATTTCCAGGAAGCATGAAAAGCAACATTTATAATAAGAAATGTAGGTACCTGTAAAGTTCAATGGTGCAAATCTAGCCTAAAACCTACAAACCATAGGAAATACAGTAAGTGCCTGTGCTATAGTCCTTTTAAACATTTATTACAGTTAATACCAGAAATTTATCTCACAACTTCTCAATAATAAGGCTATACTCCTTTCAATACGGATATACTCCTCCTTAGTGAGGGATTTAGTCACAGACCATTGTAAAGGACTACTGTATCTGTGTGACAGTAACCTACAATGGGGATTAATGGATTGTGCCCTAGTCTCATTAAGGATTTGGTCTATAATATATTCAGACACCAAACTGACCAGGAAGATGCAAGAGACGACATCAGAGGCTATCTTGGCGTGCGGTGGGTCGTGATCCCGGGAAGAGGGACGGAGGTTGTGGTTGAGGCAGGCCTGCAGCAGTGCCACCAGTGCTTTCGCATGGTGCTCGATACTCCCAGTCTCCCTGATGGGGTAAAACTATTGTTCTAATTCCCTTACTATCAAACATACTGGTACTGTAGTTCCCTAGTAAAAGTAACAAACATATAATATACTTTCATAGGCAAGGCTACAGAACTCCCTCTAATATTCAAGGAATCCCATCAAATTTCAGCATCCAAAATTTCATACAGCAGCAGCAACTCTTCCAGCCCCACCTGATGGCTGATGTGACACGAGTGATGCATATTTCCACAACACTCTGATCATTGTCATTGCGGGTGTATTCTGGCAAACTGGCAATCTCCAAGATCTTGTTCACCACATCGGTCAGGTCATTGACGATCACATGGTCAGCAATGTTGAACAAATCACCAGCCTGGAACATACAGTACATAAAGTAGGTACAGTATCAAGGTATCACAGTGGCTAATTATTCTCCATCCTCCATTGTTCATGCTCTCAGAAATTTATAGACCATCTATGGGTGTTAATGGAATAAATCTTGTCTTCCAGCAACATAGTAGCTAATGTAACAATGACTACTCTCGATCATTTCACCAAAACATAATGGCAATTTGCACATAGGTCTGTCTGTTTATAAATCTGCTTGCTAAGTCTCTCCTAAAATCATAAATCTAACTACTGTAGTGTAGTCCATTTGAATTCTTTGACCTCTTACAGAAACATTTATCATCACATATTTATATTCCTCATGATGCTATACCAGTATATAAGGCCCAGGACACACGGGCGCTTTGGTGGTCGCCATGCAAGAACCACATGAGTGGTCACAGCGATTTGTGGTTTAACTGAGGGACATCACAGAGTGGCCTGTGTGTCCATCTTAATATAATTTCCCTGTATCGACTACAAAATTCCCTAAAACAGATAAATTTCCCTGTACCTGGCAACAGGTGCAGGGAAATTTATTTATTTTAGGTCATTTTCTAGTCTACATAGGAAAATTATATAAAAATTGTTCAAGAGCAACTAGAGAAATTTCTACCGGATGAAGTACTAAAAAGACCATAATTATTCAAGAATAAACACGTAATTTTTGAGACATAAAGGAAAAAATTTAAGGTGAAATTAGGGAAATTTCGTCAAGCAGACCTGGCAATATTGCCTGACAACAGCTGCAATCCTCCCACCACCTCCTCCCTACCTCATAATTTACGTGCGACAGGGAAACCTGTATTTAAAAGTAATAAAAGTATTTTATATGAATTTTTGGGGGTATTTTTCGATAACACAGAATTTTCGCTAAATCGGAAGTCTCAAACCCCCCTGCCTTCCGGATTAAGGGACTTTTACTGCATTTGATTTCATACCTTTGACAGATCCTTGTGCGTGAGAACTTGAGTGAAGAGTTCGTGCATTTTGATGATTTAGCTGCATGTCAACTGATGCCTCTGCACAGGGCAAAACTGTAAAACAAAATACAATAAATAATACCATGACAAATATTTAATTAAAACAATAAATAATGCTGAAATTAATACTGTATATCAAAAAGTAGTTAGTCTGGATAATAAACAGCATAAGATCATTTTCCATATACTATAGTAGCAATTTACCAACACACACTGGCTTTCTTCAATGGAGTTTCTGTTGTAAAATTACATATGACAAACTGGGATTTTAGTTACAATTAATGGTGTGGGAAGCAACAAACATTACCATACATTTGTAACATTGGTATATATCTAGTATATTGCCGTTTTGTAGCAGTGTTGCCAGATCCGGCTAGGTCCCAATTTTTGCCCCGGTCAGATCCTGGTACTTTACCATGGTTATGTCCTGGTAGTTTGCTGTGGTCTAGGTTAGGTTAGGTAAGGTCAGGCTAATTTCAAAATGACCCATTATGAATATGGAAATAGGGCATTTGCAGAGGAAATGCCATAGAAGAAAATAGTCTTAGAATGGTTTAAATCAGTGGCTAATGAAGGTAGTAGAAAAAACGTACACAATTACGACAATTCTTTCAATATTTACCAACTTGTTTGGAGGAATGAGTTGCTCCAGATCTACTAACATATAATTTCCCCCTTAATTAACCCACACAGCACCGTAACAAAACATACAAATTACAGTATACCCAAATTACAAGGGTGACTTTTTAAACACATTACACTCACTTCACAAACACCTGTATGACCTTAATTCACACATGTATTCATATATTGTTCCTCATACATGAATATTACCACCACCAGCTTTGTAGGCCTAGTTTTAAAACGAACAAAATTTGCTTGTTGTTCCTTCCGAGCCTTGAAAAAGTTTATTATAACACACTTTTTCGGTAACTTACACTTATTATCTATGCCTACTCACATACCCCTAATTTCAATCTTTATTTAGAATATTACACTGACATATACCAATAGATTTATTCATTATTGATAAAACTACACTCACATATGAATTAAAATAGCAATAGTCGTATAGTTACAGCACACACACCATAAATAAGGCGCTGTCAGATGAACTACTTCACTTCTGCCATATTGTCAACAAATGTCAAATTCACAAATTATGTTAGAATACTTTACTAGGAACTTATTAAATTACATACTTACCACTAGCAGATAGGAAAATATTATTAACTATTTACATTTGTTCCATTTCTTTTTAAAACGCTGTGAATAGTATTAATTGTTTGTTATAATGTGCTTCACCACCATAGACTCTCAGGCTGAAGAAACCGCACCTGTTGAGTGAGTGAGGGCAGGCAACCCCCATCCACCCCCACCCGACCCCTGACTAACCAATCACCTGTCCCCCCAACCCCCCACCCGTTACAACCACACACATCTCCCCCATCCCCTCTCCCCATCCACGCTAGCCATTTACCTCTCCCCCATCCCCCCTCACCCAGTCATTCCCCTCTCACCTATCCCCCCCCACACTAGCCATTTACCCCTCCCCCATCCCCCACCAACCGCTAACATCTTCCCCGTCCCCTATCCCCCCCACTTTACCAACCCAGCCACTCACCTCACCCTCACCCAACCGTAACTTACTCACAAACCCGGAACAATACTCCTCTTGCTCACTCACTCCTGCCTGCTGCTCTATGATGTGTACAAGACGAGAAAGAAAGAAAGAATACCTGCATTATATCTCTCTCTAGAGACGTCATCTGGTCGTCCAAGAGGAGGATTGGGGTACCAAGACCGTCTTGGGAGCGCTTGGTTTCAGTGACGAGAACTGACCAAATACATAGAATCTGTGTTCTCGTCGTCCAGATACGGATTGGGCAGAAATAAAAGAAAGTTTGTAAACAAAGTCGTAAGAAAATACTACAAATTGGTCTACTTTTCCTTCACTTTTCTCATATTACGAAGCAAATTTGTGTCCTAAGTTGCATGTATTATACACCAAAAGATGCAGAATTAAGAAACGAATAAGATGAGACCAACAAGAAGTCTCTTGATATGATCTTTAGTTGAAGACTTGCGATTTTTATTATTTTATTCTCGATTTTCGGTGAAAATTTTACGACACATCATGAATACAAATTTCGCAACACTTCAGACATCCACCTTGCTGAAAGTGCACATAATATTTATTCACCTTTTTGGTGTAGGGGTGTGGGGTAGGGGTGTGGGTGTGGGTGGGGGCGTGGGGTAGGTGTGTGGGTGTGGGTGGGGGCGTGGGGTAGGTGGCGGTGGCGGCGGCGGCGGCGGGGACGAAAAAAAATAATAAATCAAATAAAAAAACTAATAAAAAAAAAAATAATAAAAAAAAATTGTAAAAATAATAAATCAAATAAAAAAACTAATAAAAAAAAAATAATAAAAAAAAATTGTAAAAATAAAAGTTAATTACAAAAAAAAATAATAAAAAAAAATATATTTATATTAAAAAATATCTATATCTATATTATTAAAAAATAAATAAAACAAACTAATTATTAAAAAATGACGGTGGCGGCGGGTAGGTTACGAATTTTTTTAACTAATATGTTTTGGATAGTTATTTACTGCATGTTATTGGCTCTTTGGTCAAAATATACTAGGTTAGTTGCAGGGAATTCACCTATAACTATCATAATTCAAAATTGATATATAATCTCAAATTAATTCAAAGCATGTTACGGCTCGAGTAAAAAATATGCAGCATTATAATATTGCATATAGGACTATTACCAATGATCGTGTTGATTACTTCCACTGCATGCCTCCTAAGATCAAATTTCTTGCTAAGATGAAATTCTTTTAATTTCTATTTGCTCAAAAGTTTGTACAGTACTGTACGTAATGACTGCAGTAGTATCTACCCATTTATCTAGCTATCGCTCTGACGCCACGGCAGAAGTGTCTCCAGTTTTTCCTTTTCCAACACTCCTTCCTTACTTGGTCAAGCCCTACTCTGCGCCTCACGTTTTTCTCTCTTACATACTCTTCCACTGTGTTCTGCCATATAACCAGAGGTCGAGCCTCTCACACAAGCAGGTCCCACAACTTCACTTCCATACACCTTCTTTACAAACTCCTCATCTTGCATCCTCTCTACATGTCCAAATCACCTCAATGTATTACAGTACTCTTCACTCTGGAATGAGCCCAGCAGTGGATACCAATATAGGGCTCTTTTTATTGCTAGGGGGGTGGAAGTAACTCCTTTACTGGTCACAAACACACAAGATTAACATTAGCAGATGCAGACCAATAGGGTAATTGCACACGTTACAATAGGGATTAATTGAAGTGTATAAAGTATGAGGTTCAAAGAGGAAGGTAAAATTTTGGCTAGTTTGATGAGAACACACTAACACTGTCTACTGCATCTTTATTATGTCTACTTTTTGTTTTTCTTCTGGAAATTGTAATTTATATTTGTCACACTATCTTCATAGCTTAAGTCCTCTAAGCTTGGGACCAATTTAGTTACTGCTCTTAGCACTTTTTCAGTGCTACTGGAAAGTCATAAAAAATCCGTTAGGTCACTGACCTACATAAGACAAGCAATGATGGACTTCCAATGATTCAGACTGGGACATTTTTAAAAAGGCTTAAACAACAATATCATTAACATTTTCATTAATTTTTGCCATGACGTTTATTACAGCAAAGCAATACAGTAGAAGAAAAGTAGCAGTACGTGATGAGGAACCTAGTCATCATTAAAGTCTATGATCAAACATAGCCCTGTTCTCTAACCATAATCCTGATACACAGAAACAATGCAACTTCTGCCTTTTTATTTGCACCTGTAAGTTGAAGTTCTAACTTTTCAGTAAATAAATAAAGCCTGTATCAGATCTCAGCTAATGTTCATACAATCCCAACTCAATTCAATGTGGAAAAAGTCGAAAATAATGCACATAAATAGATTAATCATCTGCCATCCACTGAGCAAAAATGAGATTAACTGCAGCTTGAACATCGCCATTAGTAGCCTGGAGAGCTTGGCGGCTGAGGTCCTCATCAGGGATACCCATCTCTCTCATGAGCTGCAGTGACTCCTCCAGGTTGGGAATCTGTACAGTGGCTGATGGAGGCCCGGAGGAGGAAGACGATGATGGACCAGAAGCCTGTAATCAATGCACAATATTCTTAATTGAGGACTGACAATTTCTGCATTATTCTGACTAACTACAGATGATTATAGGGAGCTAATTTTGTGCTATACAGATGGACAAATGAATCCGAGCTTTATAACATACCATTAGTCTAAATATTTAGGTAATACAGAGTGCTTATTGGTTAACATTTATAAGCTTCTGAACATCAAAAGGACTTTCCATGGTTAATAAGAGTTGTGCTATGTCATTCAAAGAATATTGCCCATCTTGTCTGCTTTTCACAGGGTGAATTATATAGAGAAATCATACAGCAAGTCAGGCTACCCCTTACCCGACTAGCAGAGGCAGCGAGGGCATTCTGTAGTGCATTACTGAACATTTCATGTGTGATAGGCCCAGGTGCAGCTGGAGCCCCTGCTGACAGGGCTGGGGTGTTGAAGGGTGTGGCAGTGGCTGCAGAGGGAGTGGTGGGAATACTGCGAGGAGCACTGGTTGGCAGTCTAGAAGTGCTCCCATTATTACTGCTCAAACTGCTGCTGGTTCCTGCACAAATAGTTATGTATTATTAGAAGGTACAAATTAAATACAGTACTTTGGTGTGATGGGTGTTATGATGGTACTGTTGGGAGATGACAGTTTGTGAAATATTATACTAACCTGTGGCACTGGCAAGGGCTGCAGCAAGCTGGGCTGGGGTGATGGGTTGGAAGGCCAATGAGCCACTGGCTCGGCTTCCTCCACCTGCTGAATCCTCTGACTGCAATATATACAGTAAAATTTTCAGATTCAACAATTTGTTATTTTAAGCATTATGCTAAATAGTACTCCTCAAATTTTAAGCCTTGATTTACTCCATTTTTCCTGTTCACAAAATATTACAAATACAGAGTAAGTTTTATAACACAGATGTAAGAACATTTATACAACAGGATTCAAACATTTTTGAAAGAGTAAGGTACAAAAATAATCCTGAGCACATTACTAAAACCATATTAGAAACATTATCATATCAATCTCAGCACACTACTGTACCTAAACTGAACACTGTATGAACCAAGCTTCTTATCTCCTTATCAAACCATACTACAGTGAAAGCTCCTTTATCCGGCATTCTGTTTACCGGCAACTTCCCGTATCCGGCATTTTTTCATAAAAAGATAAATATAGCAAAACGAGCTGCAGAGTGAAGAGGGAGTGACGAGTGTTAAAAGTGAAGAGAAGTGTACTGTACTATTACTTTACAAATGTAAATACAGTATTACAATTTGTATTAAGCATATTAAATGAATATAACAATTTGTATTAAGGTTTTCGCAGACGACTCATGAATGAAATGAGTCGTAAGCATGCGTGGTAGTGGTGGTGGTGGTAGGGGGGAGATAGCGTGATATCGTTTGTTTACATTTTATTGAGCATATTCTGGTATTTCCTTCTTTCTCTGTTCGATAAAAACCTTCCTTTTTGATATGGAAGGATATGACCTTCCGTTTTGTAAATGTACCACCTGACATGACTGAGTGTTGAAGCTGGTGGTGAACTCATAATTACTAATATTCTACCTCCATGGGATAGGCCTATATTCCCTTGACCTTGAGCTAGGGTGAATGGAGACTGAGGGTAGGGGGGAAGGAGCATGGAAGAAGTGGTGCGAACACACACACACACACTTCACAGACGATAGTTATATAATTTCGTGACATATTTATTATAATTTTGCTCGTTATGTATAAGGACTCCTCGGATTTATTTGAGAGTCAACTGTATATATACATAAATAGGTATGTGTAAATAATGTACCTACCGATATCCGTTGCATCGGGGTCCGTTAAATCGATATTTAACTGTACTTTAACTTAACTTGTGAATGAATATAGAGTAACGTAATTTTAAAGTACACTTTCTTGTATCCGGAACGTTCTCGGTCCCACTGGTGCCAGATAAAAGAGCTTTCAATGTATATAGTAATAAGATGAGTGAAGCATATATATCAAAATACAGTAAACTCATTACCTGGTCAGCATCCATCTCATCGTCATCTGAGAGGGAGTCCATGGAGTAGGAGACATGATGTGAGCGGCGGGGTGAGGTGGTCTCGGTGGTCAGAAGTGATGTTACATACTGGGCTACTCGACCGACTGCTGGGTGAGCGTCCACCACTCTACATAAACCAACAAAAATTTAATGATATCTAAAGCCATACTGTAAATATTCCTTAGGTACTGATGGGAAGTGGAAATGTTACAAGTTTGAGCTTTATTTTTTACATACAAACCTATATTGATTCCATTCAAGCTCATACAGGTTTAGAGTAAATTCTAGTGATTATAAAGGGAAGATAATTACTTATTATTCACCCTCTCTCTTAATAATAAAAGCTAAAATCAATATTCTATAAAATTCTTGGATTTAAATCTTTTTTTTTTTTCAAAATCTCATCACTTATTGCCAGTTAAGAGGCTCCTATTAACAAACCAAACCTAAATTAGGATCTCCTTAGCAGAGGCAAAGAAAACTCAAGTGAAGGAGCATTTGCATGTTCCCTTTGTAAAAAATATATAGGCAAAATAAATCCATATATTAGAGCCCATACTTGTTGAGATTATCTGGGTTGGTGAGTCCCATGAAGAGCTCAGGATCTTGTAACATGGCTAAGGCAGCAGGGTCACTACGCACCACAGGGCACGCTGTCACCACCTTCTCAAACATCTCTGGAGTACATAATTTCTGAAAAAAATATATATATAAAGGTTACTGTATGTGTACTACAAACACAAAATCCAGTTAATGATACAACAATTTCTCAATATTATGAAATAAGAACAAATTCAAGCCAACATTACACTACCTGGATAAAGTCTCGAAAGTTTGGGCTGGATGCGACATTCCTAAGTGAGACAAGGAGAGCTAGAACCTCATGAAGACTCAGGGGTACCACAGTGGGTGAGGTGTCCTCTGTAACCAGGAAGATACAGTAATACCTAACATTATATATTTCATAATGATCATCAGCATCATCAATAATGATGGGATTATGAACTTTTGTTGTCATATCATCATGACAATTTGCAATCAGTGTGGTAAGGATATCTGCTTTAAACTTATTCCTACAAAACATTTTTCCAACCTCTGACTTGTGTAAATATTAGTGAGATGTATTTATAACCATACACAGCTTGAAATTAACAATATTTTATTTGATTATATATATTAATGAATATTCTTACCTGAGACTGGAAGACACTGAATCGTAGAACCAGATGTAATACCAGCATCATTCAGGGAGTCAGACTCTTTCAGCACCACCCCATAATGTATAAGTTCTGAAATATTATTGGTATGTGATATTTAGTATCTTTCCACCAAAATGCTGGAATGGCTTACCTCTTAAATAGGTGTTTCATACATATATCCCTTTACTACCTTACAATACTGAAGTAGTTTTATTGAACAACTAAGTTTCTTCCCATACTGCCTGGTTATAGACTATTGAGCTGTTCATGTTATGCAGAATGATAAAAGGTGAAAGAAGAAATTATATATTTATTCCAACAAACAATTTTTTTAATCATAGCAACAGACCAATAGGCTACACTCGTGAACAGTACAGTAATCGTATCGGTATTAGTGCCGAAGTGCACCTTACTGTATAATAGATATTTTACTGTCATTACCCACTATTTTGGACCATTCTAAGACACTTTTCTTCTATGGTTTTTCTTCCTCAAATGCCCCGTTTTCGAGATATGCCCCATTCCCAATACCCATACAAACATGGGGGACCCGTAAGGTGCAGAAGATTTGAGGAAGAAAAACCATAGAAGAAAAGTGTCTTAGAATGGTCCAAAATAGTGGGTAATGACAGTAAAATATCTATTATACAGTAAGGTGCACTTCGGCACTTTTAACATTGTATCTTGATTTAGGTCCATAAATCAATAAAGACTTTCCTTTCCTTTCTCTGTCCATCTAACTCAACTTAATCATTCTACAACAACTTTCATACACTTTTTTTAACGGGAAGGAAAAAGTTGTTATATTCAAGTTAAGTTCCACTCCCTCTAATACTTATGAACTAAGAAGACAATGAAAAGCAAAGTCATTTCACACCACCCAATAAATAATCCCCCTCAGCAGACACTCACGTATTTTATCAACAGATGTGCCGGTTTTACTTGCTGCCTCACGTTTAATGGAGGCCACGGTATCATTTAAATTAACATCATTTAAGGTAGTGATCTCTAGTTTGTTGGATTTCACTCGTAGTCCCAAATGAATCGTAGCCATCTTTTAGTTTTAGGAATCTTTGTTTACATTACGTCGCCAGAAACGAAGCTTGTGTGGGGATACCTCTTGCAACGGTACCTCTTTTATAATTATTTATTTTTCTTAATAATTATTATATGTTAATTAAGATGTGTTGGTTGTGGGTAGGTTTATTTCCTAGTTTGCACAAGTTTCAAGAGTAGGCATGGCTTTTTTCATATTGCCTGAGCTGATGTTGTTGCTCTTGTATCTTGATTTATGATATAATGTTATCTTTTTTACTGCTATATGATAATTATCCAGTGTTAAAGAGACTATACGAGCAACTTCTGAAGGGAAAATGGGTGTATTTACAAGACGACGACACGCTGTTAAAAACTAATAAAATCCTCATTCCACATCATCATCGTCTACGTAAACAAACCTCACTTACTTGGCTGCCACAGTGCTACCGGGGCAAGATATTAGTATTGTATTGAGATAGTTAGTTAGTTAGTTGCAATGGAAGGAAAGCCATCAATACACGACCAGTACCAGAACCCTTTAGTGTGTAGATATGGCTCCAAGGAAATGTCTTTCAATTTTAGTGATACGAAGAAATTCACAACTTGGCGCCGGTTATGGTCATACCTGGCGAGGGCAGAGAAGGTAATTAATTAGACGCCATTATGTTGCTGCTACACATAATATACACACATACACATCTCACTTTGAAGTGTAAAATATATGATGTTTGTCTTGGTAAATTTCGTTCTGCACACCCATCACACTTTCAAATTTAAAATATATGAAGATTAATTTATTGATGCCATTATGTTACTGCTACACATCCATCTCATTTTGAAGTATGAAATAAATTAAATTTGTCATGGTAAAATTTTTTACTTGGTCAATACAGTTTAACTTAACCAATTATGTTAGGCTATATTAAGTTTTCTGGTGTGTCTTCAGTACTGTACAGTAGGTTATTAAGTGACTTGGCTACACTACTATGTTGAATAAAAAATGCCAATCTAATTTTTACTTTTGCATCCTCAGTAAGGCTACAAAGTTTATATAACCGAACTAAAGTTAAAATGAATTTGGTATAATTATGTTTTCATTATGAGCAGCAAAAAAATTCTACTTTATTTGAAACAATCTTGAAATTTGTACTTTGTGTATATTTACAGGAGTTAGGTCTCCCTGTGACAGAGGAACAGGTGAAGGAGCTGGAGGCCAACATAGAGAACATAGACTATGAGAGAGCTGCCAGGGAGGAGAGGGAGACAAGGCATGATGTTATGGCTCACATCCAAACCTTTGCTGCTGTCTGTCCAAAAGCTGCTCCCATAATACACCTTGGAGCTACTTCTTGCTATGTGGGCGACAATACAGTGAGTAGTAGGTGGTTCAATGATTTTAAGTTAATGTTATTTATTGGTAATACAGTAATATACTGTATGTATGTACAGTATACACAGTGAAGCCCCCATGGCCCAGTGGATAAAGAGCTTTCTTCTTGAGTGAACATTTCCATGGGCTAAAAGGAACATAGGAAAAAAAAAGGAACATTTGACTAATTTGAAATTGTATGAATTTTTATAACCATCAAATTCACTTCTTTTTGCAGGACTTGATTACACTCCGTGATGGGTTTGACATTCTGCTGGTGAAACTTGCTAAGTGCATTCACCGGTTTGCCCAGTTTTCCAGAGAACACAAGAGTTTACCCACTCTGGGCTTCACCCACCTTCAGTAAGTTTGGACAGTCTGCCAGTGTAATGTATAGTTATGCAATGTGCTTTCTTGAGAATTGTATGGCTTCAGTTTTCTGTATAAAAAGTGTAGTATGGATTTATTCAAACTAGAAACACTAAATGTTGTGTAAGTGTGAATTACACATTGAAACCATCCTTGGCTGCCTTAACTTTATCCTAAAGTGTGAATCATGCTCATTCCTTTGGGGTGAGTGCACAAAGTATGTGGGAATTATAATAGTATACTGTATATATGGTCTTGAAATGACACTAACTGCATTTCATACTATCTGAGTTATTATACGATTGCTTGTTGGTATGTGAGAAATAGTATACCCAATGCCAATAAATTAATTATCAAATTCTAATGACCTATCTCAGACCAGCACAGCTAACGACTGTAGGAAAACGAGCCAGCCTGTGGTTGCAGGAGCTGGTGATGGATGAGCGAGCCATCAAACGGGCACGCGACGACCTTCGCTTCCGCGGCATCAAAGGCACCACTGGCACCCAAGCTTCCTTTCTCGCACTCTTTGAAGGTTTGCATGACTTTCTTCTTATTGTTGTGTATGATGCTAATTTATAAAATTTAGACATTAGTAAAGTACTGTACAGTATTGTATTTGATATATGGTAGGGTACATTGATTGAATACCAATGAAACTTGAGTATAAATGATCTATTTACATCACCACATTTTATGACAACTCAGTGTAACTTAACAGTACTGTAACTAGTAACTTCAAGTTAAATTTATAAAAGAATTTGGAATAGCTGTTCAGTCAGATGACTAAGAATACTGACCTATTTTGCAAAACCTCCCATCTGGGGGTTCCCCTTTGGGCAAGGAGTGAGTTGCCACTTTGGGATGGAAATGCAGTACAGTATTACTCTTCTGCTTTGGCCAGGTCTTAAGGGGTGTTTCCATGAGGGAAAAAGGCATTAGTGTATATGAAATAATAAAAATGAAAAATGTTTTAATGTGCTATAATTAAGAAAATATAATACTGTACTGTATTGACAAAATGGTTGCCTTGGTTTCAGGTGATCATGAGAAAGTAAAGAAGCTCGATGTACGTGTGACAGAACTGGCAGGGTTCAGCAAGGTATACCCAGTGTGTGGCCAGACCTACTCCAGGAAGGTTGATGTTGAGTGTCTCAATGTCCTTGCTTCCCTTGGTGCCACTGCTCACAAGGTACAGGAAGTCCTTAACAAGCACTAGGGGTTTGGGCTTGACATGTGCAGGGTATTATGAAATACATGTATGTCTTAATACAGTGGAATGTAGAAGTGGGTGTATGTTGCTGTTCTTGAGCAATTTACTGTACTGTATTGCTTTATATCTGCAATCCAAAGATCTGCACTGACCTCCGACTGCTGGCCAGCCGGAAGGAAATGGAGGAGCCATTTGAGGCAAGCCAGGTGGGGTCATCAGCTATGCCCTACAAGCGCAACCCTATGCGTAGTGAGCGGTGCTGTGCCCTGGCCCGCTTCCTTATGTCTCTACCTGCCAATGCACTTAACACAGCCGCTACCCAATGGATGGAACGTACCCTTGATGACAGCGCCAACAGGTGGGTGTGATGGTGTTAGTAAGTGGATAAGGAAGCTGTACTTCATATACTGGACATGAATGACTTTCCAGCCACAGTTTTTCACTACCGGTATCTCTTTGTTTTCTCTCTGCTTTTCTGTTGCAAGTAGTGCTTCTCTGCACTAAGAAAAGGTTGCTAGGTGTTCTTCAAAAAAATGCAATATGGTTTATGTTTATCACAATACCCAAACAATTACTTCCACTTTTGGCAGACGTATGAGTCTGGGGGAGTCTTTCCTTGCTGCTGATGGCTGTGTGAGGCTCCTACAAAATATCAGTGAGGGCCTTGTGGTATACCCAAAGGTCATCCAGCGCTACATTGCCCAGGAGCTTCCCTTCATGGCATCAGAGAACATCATCATGGCCATGGTCAAGGCTGGTGGCAGCAGGCAGGTTGGTCAGAATTAAATTTTTAGGATAATTACAGTTATTGGGTAAAAGGCTTGGCAGCAGCCACATGAGCCTACTGTTTGTATATTTGAGGGCAACAGTATACGTATGCCATATCCAATAAAAGAGGCACTTTAGACACATACAACAAAAGGGGCAGGTGTTTCAACACTCTGCTTCTGCTTGTCCATGCACCTCACCAATTCTCTCCTTACTTTCACACCCCCACCACCTCTGTAGGTATGCCATGAGCAAATTCGAGTACTGAGCCAGGCTGCTGGGAACAGAGTAAAGCAGGAAGGTGGTGAGAACGACCTTGTGGAGCAGATTAAGGCCTCCACTTATTTTGCCCCGATCCACAGCCAGATTGATGACCTACTTGACCCAGCCACCTTCATTGGACGAGCACCTCAGCAAGTAAGAGCAGTTGGGGTTATGGTTGTTGGTGGTGTACTTTAATGGCCACTACATTTTCCTTACAGGTTTCATGATAAAATAGTACAAAGTTGCACTGCTCATTGTAGGGATGATGCCCTTGCTAATCATATAAACTGGAAGGAATTACTGTTATACAGTTATTGTATTATGTAGAAACTACGATATTAATTTTAGTACAATTCTGCTTACATATCAGGAATGATGCATTCTTGTATAAAAATTGTTAGTTCTAACTACATTATCAAGACCTCATTTCCCAAGTTCTACTCACAAATTTATCATTCACCGTAGGTTGAGGAGTTCCTGAAGAGTGAAGTGGATCCTGTGTTACAAGAGTATGAAGGTGAACTTGAAGGGACAGTCACCTTGGTCATCTAACACACACTACTGGGGTGGTTTCCAGTACGGTACCGTCCATGGCTGCTTTTTCAACATATACAGTAGTTCATAAGGCAAGATATTTTCTATAGTGTACCAGTACCGGTAAGCTAACTTGTTAACAGGTTGATGAAACTATATTCCATTCATAATAACTTTGCCATTTAACCGATATACAGTATTAATGAAACCTGTTCACTGTTAGGCCTCAACCAAGAGACTTGTGATAAGTGCCTGTCTAGAATACATGTACTTTCCTTTGTATGGGGGAAATGGAAGGTCAAACTATAACATTTGTTATATATGGGGTAAAAGGTGTGTAATGAACAAGTTGCAGTATTAAATTATGTGTTTGAGAACATTTTCTCTGCACTGGATAAAAACCAACTTCATAAATGACAATCTTTATTTTTCCTTTTTTAAATAACAATTTGATGTGCTGAGAATCTAAATTAACACAAATTAATCTTGTTATCCTTGTCTTTAACTTGTAATCTTTCTCATAATGAGAAACTTGGTAAGTACAGTAATCCTTTGCATTCTGTCAGGGTGATAAACAACAAAGACCTCACGGATGGCAAAAACACACGAAAATCATGTACATTTACTGAAATTTTGACGGGAGAGTATCTGAACCCAAATGAGATGAAGCAGTTAGGGAGAACATGTTCCCTTAATGTTTTATAACCACCATGCAATATACTGTATCTTGCAGCTCATATAACTCCCCTCATTCCATAAAAATATGTCCCAAAAATCAGCCTGCAACTTATCAAGAAAATATATTACAGTATTATTGTTGGATGGTTTGTAGGCCTACTAAGACCACAAATATATTATATTGAGTAAAATGCACAGGACTCGCTGACATTTCCTGTGCATATACAAGTACATTGTTTATATAATGATAGTCATAAATCAAGTATACATGATAAATTTAGGAATTGTGCCACACCATATTCCTTTTGTTTGTAAAGCATCTGTCTAACAGCTGATAAGACAAAATTTTGATGAACAGTGATGGGTGGTATTTATATGCTGTTGTATCAATTGGGCTACCTTTGATTTCATGTTATTAGTATAGGTAATAGATAAGTTAAGAAAGGGAAGCTAGTTTTGGGATACTTTTTGCGTAAGATTGTGGCAACTCTCTAAAGGGCAACAAGAGACTATAAGTGAAAGAAAATTCCAATGGCCATGATATAATACACAGATATATTACATTAAAATGTGGGGTTAAATGATAAGACATTTTGTTGCGACTTGGTCAACATGAGAGGAAGGGTAAAAGAAATTAAATTGTATACAATATATTCATAGTAAATAAGATTAAATTTGTAAAATTCATAAAATATGTTGACAGTAGAGCACTGGCCCTGCTTTGTGTATAGTGGAATGAGGATGTAGGGATAGTCATGGAATATGCCAAGCTGGGTAGAGACTTTCACCTGATAAGATACAAACCTTTATCAATTAATTTTCTTCTATTTTTTGTATTCTTATTGTTATATTTTTTGTGCGAACCATTTACGGAGGAGCAAAACTTGCAGATGACAAGTTGATGGACTGCAAGGGATTACTGTACTGTATATCAAAGCAGAAACCACCTTCAAAATATATATTTAAAAATTAATGCTTACAACACTGTCACAATTAAAATCACTATCATTGGCAAAACAAAATATACCATACTGTAAGACTAACATGGCTTCCTTCTGCCCTCAACTGGCCACAACCTGGGCTGTTTATATTCCCTATAACTAACTACAGACTGTAATTAAATTGCACTGTTGGGCCTCAGCTCCGAGGGCACATATGTATCGTTTGCAGACTTAGTAACAGAGACAACTCTTTGGCTAACTAAAATATTCTAGTGCTATGTACACAGTTCTGTTTATATAGTCATAATGACAGCACAATTGTTGAATAAATATTCCTGAAAAAGGTTATTAGTTTTTCAGACCAAGACATGTGACTATTTCACAGCTCCACGATATGCCTGTAGCCATTAAGTAATCACATACTGATCAGTCCAATAGTTCAAACCTACACTGACTACAATGCTTATTTACCAAACTGACTGGTTCTGTACTCCAGTAGGAACGGGAGCTCTGCCAGAACCCAGGATATGTATTAAATAGATGGCAGGAAGGGGCACCTTGGGTTTAGTTAAGAAAATGAGACCTCCCTGTGTTGACAGAGTCAAATGGCTTGTGCTCTTCCCAGCCTGCTCAGACAAAACACTGTGCTGCTTGTTGACCTCAAAGACTTAAAGCATCCTGAAGATATGGAAGTGTTTGTCTTCATATGCCAAAGATGTATACAATTTCACCATACAGTGCACTGTTCCAGAAATTCATTTGAATGATAAGGACTTGAGCGATGGAATTAAGCAGAACTTTGACATTGTCTGCTTGTATTGACAGCAGCTGGATCCTCAAGAGCCCAATGAAGGAATCATCCTCCATGTAATTTGAAAATACTCTTATCAACAATATATATAATATGATATGATCACAAGTGTAATGAGAATCAAAAGGAACCATCAGACAACATTTGGCAACATTCCTAAACATTACTGCACAGTACATCTTTTATAAATACAATATTACAGTACAGTACCTGCCTGTCACTACTAATTTGCTGGCTTTATTATATTTGCCAATAGTTTGGACTATTCTGCAACTTAAATTTTTTTCTACAGTACAAATAAATAAATGGCTTATTTCCAAATGTGTCTGGGCTAAATTTAGGAATTACTAACTTGTAATTCCATTGCAAGAAGAAATAAAAAAATACATATATACAACATTCATACTTAACACACCAAAATTTGCATTTATCACATAACTGATTGAAGACACACACACTATAATAAATGACTATACTGTGCTGTACTGTACTGTACTTCAACTATCCATCAGTAGAGTTGATGCCTCACTCTCTAGATGGATAGTTCCCAGTTCATAATCACACAAGTTTCTAATTTAATCAGGAAGTAGGAACTCGAACTGCCTTTGGAACTTCAGTAATTACATCTGTTTAACTTCAGTACCTCACTTTCTAACATCACTGAGTTACTAAACAAAGTACAACATCTTTGCTTTACATTGATCCAACTGGAGTAAATAAATATTAGTTCCCCGACACAGCAAAATAGGTGAAATTTCAGGAATGTAAACACAGCCAAGTTGTATCCCTGACTGGACTATAAGTAATGGTATACTAACTAAACTTCTAAGAACACTGGCCTTTGTGCCAAAACTCACCAAGAACCCATAATTACTGATATCTTCTCAAAGCATCATGACACAAAGACTTCCAAAGTAAAGAAACCACAAAATGGTTCACAAAATACATTCATATCATTAGCATGTAATATAACTGGTGCTTTGTCATTGGCAATTAGATTTGATAGCACTTGGAATGTTTTGGCACAGAGTTCCAAATGATCATATCCAGGTGAACTTAGATGCCACTCTTGGCAGTGAGGAACTTGACAAAAGGCACTTCAAGAATTAAACATAAGCCTTGGGTTACTGCTGTTCAAGTGAAGGCATCTCCTGTATCTACTAACTCCAGGTAGAAAGCTTCACTACACTCAATGATGCTTTTCACTTCACCCTCAGTCAAACATAACATTTAAAATTTGGTGGACTGCTGTATGAGTCATAGAAAGCTCCTGTACCTTATGAAACACAAGGCAGCAATTCACACAAGAATAATTTTTCAATCAATGGGAAATTATTAGATTGTAAAGCAGTTTAAGGAGTGGAGTCATTCAAATCCTGTACAGTAATCAGTACTGTATGCTCTGCTACATAAGTTACTTTAATTCCTAAAGGAGGAAATTGCCAAAGGTTCAAAAAATTTAAAGTAAACAAACTTGTGCTAGTTCTGGGTTTGTTGCAGAAAAATGTCTCTTTATGATGAATTAACTTTGAAAATTTAATTTATTAATTTGAAGAGTACGATCGACAAGATGAGTCCAAGTACCTGAAAAACAAATAAAGAAGATTAGAACTCAATCATAAAGTACTTTCACACATCTACTCTAATATTATAACCTAAACAATTTAACCAATGGATGTGTTGGTGGTTCATGGTAGGGTAAATAAATATGCATTAGAGTTATTAGACAAATCATGTTATCTAGTGACTCCACAAAGGCATATTTAAAGGTTAAATTGAAATTACTGTATCAACTTATTGCACATCTACAGAACTTCCCTCCAGCATAATATAATTCTGTATGTCTTATCTGTTGTTGTACTCTGGTGCCTCATCAAACTTAACTCTTAAAATAAAACAGACTTGAGAAATAGTACAGTACAGTACAGTAGTTTAATCCAAGCTTGAACACATGAGGCTTTAATATTTAAAATCTATGTGATTCAATAAATTTACCTCAACAGCAATGATGTTTAAGTCTGGCAAAAGCGCAGTATCATTAAAATATCTAATCGTAAGTGATGAGCCTGTGAATGATAATAAAACTAGTAAGGCTAAAAACAGTGAACTGACCATTATGAGAGCTACAGCTATGCCAACACCACCAATGATGAGAGCGTGTTCCTCTACAAACTCGACTGCCTTCTCAAAGCAACCTTCAGTGTAAGAGTTGGCATCTGTGGGATTACGCTGGCATTCCATCATCTGGGATAAAAGAAATGAAAGGTATAAGTGTTAAAAAGTGTAATGTACAGTATATTACATGAAATTCCTAGGCATAAATGTCTAGACCTATTATACTACTGTACATATTTTGTAGTGATTGCACTGGAGACTTTCTTTGTGGATACAAGAGCCATGTGGAGTAGAACTGAAACTTGGTGGACATGAAAGAGGGAATGAATGCGAATGCGACCCATTTCAATGGATATTTCTCTCTCTGCTTATTTTGGTTCCTATTATTTCATCCCTGCCTTTAGGGTAAGAGAGCTCTTGAGAAAGGGAAACAAGGAGTATTGATAATTATAAAAAATCTGCATTACATAAACCAAAGTTCTATAAGTGCTATTGTACAACCAGCTAAATAAGTAACTCCAGATATTTGTTGAAGCATGAAGCAATCCAAAGAGAAAATACTGTATTGTAACTCACCAATCCAGAAGTGTCTATCTTACAGCAGGACTTAGGGACCCGTTTATTGACGTTGAACTCACTGTTGAGTTTCACCCACTCTTCCTGTTCTTGTATGGCACAGCACTTCATCTGTCAGTGGTGAATAAAACATTATCCATCAGCACATGAATCTTGAGGAACAAGCCTGTGAGTTTTGAAATAGCAACATCACTGTCATTCAATTAGACATGGAACACATGGCAATGCAATAATTTCAGTAATGATTATAGCAGTGCCTAGGACTAGACACGCCACTCTACACAGGACGGCACTAAGTAGTTTGATGTAGCTTGCATAACCAATCATGCATACAAAAACGAAAGTAGATATGCTCATATGTAACTGATTCAGAATGACTATGTACAAACAATTAGGAAACACTCAATGACTCACCGCCTGCTGAGTTTCATCCCAGGCCTTGGTGACAGCAGTCTTCTTCTCTGAAGTCGAGTCATACTCTTTGATGGCAACCATCATAGCGTGATTCACAGTAATCTTGGCCTTGTCCTTGAACACATACCCTAGGATCCCTCCGATGAGCAGGATGATGAACAGGAGCAACACAATGATGAAGTACTGTAAGGAAATGGTGCTGTATCAATCTACTATATTGCTGTCCACATTTCACATTGCTATCACATATAATCAGTGATGCAAACCTGTTTATTTTCATTCAATACTGTACACAACTTAAAATATTCAAGAACATATATACAGTAATAAGCTACTCCTTGCTCCTGCCATTCTGAGACCCAAAGATGATATATTATTAAAACATTATTGTGTACTCAAAACTTTATGTCAAATATGGGAACAGTATCCTAATGTGCTACAAAAGGTATTAATGACTTACCGTGAGCAGCATACACTTGACTTCTCTTAGGGCCCCAAAGCAGCCGAGGAAGGACACAAAGAAGATGACACAGCCGGTGGCAATGAGGATGTAAGCTGCAGTCATGTACATCTCACTCCCCAGTAGCTGCTCCAAGTATGGTCTGTCCACTACTGTCCAGATCCCAAGCACCAAGATGGCAATGCTGGCAACCTGCAACACACACATCCATCCAAATATAAATAAAACACACATCCATTGAAATACAGTATCTGCAACTTGCAACACACTACCATTCAAGTACATTATTTGTAACTTGCAACACATTACCATTCAAATACATTATCCAAAACTTGCAACACAAACTGATGGGTTACATTTCCTCAAGAGGTGAAGATATCATGCATCTACAGCCTGTCAAGTTACATAAAAGTACAGTCATGTACCATAGTTTCTAGCCCACCTGAGTCGAAGCCCGAGATCTGGACCAACAGGTGGTTTCTGGACGACAGCCCACCCAAAGCCTTCATTGGTTCGAGATTTGTGTAGCCTCGTGATAGTTTGTGTGGACTAATTCAGATCTCAGTGGCTTCGACTCAGTTGGGTTAGAGATTATAATATAGTATCGGAGTGTACAGTTGTCCACACATGAATCTGGTACGCCTCGCTACTTGTCAGATACGTACTACATACGGTACCCGGTCCATCCACCCCAGTGACGATGCGCCTCATTCGCCCCAGAAGTTAGGGCGAATCTACTTCTTCGGTAATTCATGCGCCCCAACTGCTCAATATTGAGTTGTTGCGCCCCAACTATTATTTTTCACAGTTTGAAAACTTTTAGTCATCATGGGTAAAGAATATTACGCATTGGAGAGAGAGATTGGTGGTTATGGAACCGGATGAAAGGGAGAAAAACAGGATGGAGGGAAGATAAGTGTGTGTGTGTGTGTGTGTGTGTGTGTGTGTGTAATAAAGTAATTAATTATACTACAAATAAATAGTATCGAATAATTGGTCAAAATACCGACACAGTACCTGTGTTTTGTTGGCAATTATTGCAGTACCATTGTATGTCATCCATCCACCTCCCCAAGGTTCATCCTCTGAGCTGATAATCCAGCTGACTTACACCCGAGTTGCAGGTACTGTACAGTGTTGCCATTTATAGCAGTTTTCACACCGGAGTGCTTGCTGCCTTGGCCTTACTTCACTAAAACAGACAATGCAGTCGCCATGATGGAAGTGTACCTATAAGCAATAATTATCCTCGAGAGTATCCTAATTTTGCTGGTTCGAATTGTTTGAAATGATTCGTTCAGCCATTGATCCGAGGGTTGGGGCGCAGCGACTTGGTTGTGGGGCGCACTGGGGCGCATCAACTTCCCCGCAAGTAGATGAGCCCCAACTTACGGGGCGAATGGACTTGGGGTGCATCGTCACTGGGGCGGATCGACTATAAATCCTACATACAACAGGAAGAAATGTGAGCAAAAGTTACAGTTTGTTGACAAGCAGACAGTAATAATATTTTACTATCTGCCTGTCAACAAACTAAATTTTTTTTAACTTTCCTTTTCTTTGTAGCCACCTCACAATTAATTAAGTAACGAGCCATACCAGCTTCATGTGTGGCCAACTGTACAAACATACTAGTCAAGCTTAAACCATATCACCCCCCCAAAAAAAAAGAAGTATAATTATAGAACAATTAGATCACGTATTCAACTCACCCATATGACAAAGTTGACGACGAACATAAGGAAGCGAACACACTTGCCACAACCTGTCATCTCCACACCACGACCCATGTTGACTGCACCCTTCTGGTCTACCTTATTGCCTGTAGGAACACAAAACAATCATCATTATTAAGGGACCCTGGCTGTGTGTGTGTGTGTGTGATTGATGTAGTCATTAAGGGACCCTGGCTGTGTGTGTGTGTGTGTGTGTGTGTGATGTAGTAAGAGAATTGGAGGTAAATGAGTCCTTCAAATGTTGCCACGAAACGCACACCCACCCACACACCTCCTATATGGAAAGAACTTGTTTCGTGGTTTAGTCAGGAGGAACCAGAAGTGGCTCGAACCATTCACTGGTGGGAGGGAAAAGTAAGGAGGGATTTGAAGACGGTACGGGGGGGGGGGGGGAGAGGTGCCTATTTAAGAGAGGTGAGAAATTAGTGCAACAGATTTCTTTCATCATCACCTGCAGATGTAATCACAATAATCACTGGTCAACTACATTTAAAAAAAAAAAATGCATTTTCAGTTTTTCACCAGATTTCACCAAATGTCTGGTTCCAGCCTCGTATATTTTATTCACCAGGAAGCTTGACATTTTCACTATCTGGTAACGCTGACACAAAACTTGATCATTGCGATTTAATTAATTTCACTATCGGACAATACACGGCAAAAAATAACCAATATATTTATTTTCTGGCGTATTTTCCTGTGTTTTAAAATAAGTTGACACTCGGTTTATTCAGAAATGCTTCGGTTTTTAATGTTCCTCATTAATATTAGTTCCTCCAGGTAAAAATAAGTATAATATTCTTTGGTGTATTAATTTTCCAAACCCCACGACACATAATTATTAGGACACGTATAGCAGCAGAAAGCATTAATAATTATACCACAACAATTTAACACACACTAATTATTATACCACACTCATATAACACACACTAATAAATATACCACACTCATATAACACACACTAATAAATATAACACACTCATTTAACACACATTAATAATTACACCCCTGCCCCAAGTAACCCAACACACGTACAAAGAGAAAAATAACTTGACACAACACACTCACTGGTAAAAAGGAAAACTAGTGGGAGGCGAGATCGAGGAGCCGTGAATGCAACAACAACAACAACAACAACAACACACACACACACACACAACACACAACACCCTCCCTTCCACACCACGACCAGCTGTGAAGTGACGACGGACCAAGACTAGAGTAGGCGAGGATACAATACCAACATCAACACCAACTCAGCAACTCCCATTTCTCGTCTTATAGCCAATCAGGGCACGCTACGTCACACCTACGTCACTGCTGCGTCACCACTAGCCTCGACGACGTGGATGTGTGCGTGTGTGTGTGTGTGTGGATGTGTGTGTGTGTGGATGTGTGTGTGTGTGTTTATAAGAAGTAAAAAAATAACCTTGCTTACGTAATGGCGCGTCCTTCAAGCCCTCGCCTGGATGACTCGTTGCTTCCACACACACACACACACACACACACACTAGGCTATAGAGTCAGTCTTTCCTTGTGAACAAAACCCTGCCTCTCCTTCAAAGCACACGTGTACCATCAATTTTTTTATATATATTATCACATTGACTAACGGGTGTGTGTGTGTATGTGTATGTGTGTGTATGTATATGTATGTGTGTGTGTGTGTATGTGTATGTGTGTGTATGTGTGTATGTGTATGTGTGTGTGTATATGTATATGTATGTGTGTGTGTGTGTGTGTGTGTATATGTGTATATGTATGTGTGTGTATGTGTGTGTGTATAGTTTTATATTTATTAACCACTAACTATATCAGGATAGTCAACAATAAATCAACACTTACTATACAGACCCCGGCCGTCGTATCAATAATGCTATTTGTTATAATGTTCTGCCTGATGATAAATAAAGTAGTGAGCTTAGTTATTAGTTAGTTGTGGACAACATATATATATATATATATATATACATTTTAATTGTGTGAAATATTTGCCCCGGATGACATATTACACCAATTTACTGAATAAAAACCCAAGCAAGAAGTTATATATGAAAGAGACAGACGATGTTATTGTCTATTTTTAATAATAATAATAATAATAATAATACCGTAATAATAATGGTGTGTGTTAAGGATGGGAAGACCTGGGGAAATTTCTAAGGAGTATTTAATCGTGGTTGGGGGTGTTGGGGGTGGGGGTGTTGGGGGGTTTGGGAGGGGGGGGGGGGGGAGTTACTTGGTCATGGTCCTAGGAGTCGGGGAAACGGAGGGAGGGATTGAAGGTGAGGAGTGGGTGGGAGGGATAGGGATGAAAGGTGAGGAGTGGGAGGGAAGGTGAGGAGTGGGAGGGAGGGAAATTGAATGAAGGTGAGGAGTGGGAGGAAGGGAGGAAGAGAGAAAGGTGAGGATGGAGAGTGAAGGAAGGTACGGGGAGAGGGAGAGTGAAGGAAGGTGAGGAGAGAGAGTGAAGAAAGGTGAGGAGAGAGAGTGAAAAAAGGTGAGGAGAGAGAGTGAAGGAAGGTGAGGAGAGAGAGTGAAGAAAGATGAGGAGTGGGAGGAAGAGAGAAGAAAGGTACACAGGGAGGGGGAATCCTAACCTTTTACTGTTTTATAAGTCACTTGTAAGTCAGAATTTCCCAGTTTCTTGAGGGAGAGAGAGACGTGATTCACCCCTTCCCAGTTTTAAAGGGGGTAATTCACTTTTGTTACATTGGAGTGCCGTGATTCCTCCAAAGTATGCTAGGAAACAGGACCAAATGAATAAAAACAATTGGGTTATTTTTGTTGCTTGGAATAGTTTGGAGGAATCGGTTGCTCCAGATTTATCAACACTTATGAGGAGGTAGGAGTAGGGGACAGGCTTGGGGTGGGTTTAAAGCCTGTCCCCTATTCCCGCACCCCTCTAAGCCCCCCCAAGCTTGTCCCCCTACTCCCACACACCCCAAACCCCCTTAAACCCCAAGCCTGTCCCCCTATTCCCGCACCCCCTTAATTAAACTACTTCTCACCTCAAAATGAACCAAGGTGGGAGGTGTTGTGTTCCCGTATGATTGTGACGTCACCAAGACAGAACACACACACAGACACACTCACTAGTAGGCTACCACGATAACAGATGGCGCTGCGGTCGATCGGTTTGTTTACATCCAAGAGTATTCTGTTGAAAAGAAAGAAGAAAGGATGATGGACTTGTAGTTAGTTAGTTAGTTAGTTAGTTAAACCTTTTACATCTCTAACAATTAATTATATAAAAGAAGGAATGATGGACTTGTAGTTAAGTTAGTTAGTTAATCCTTTTACATCTCTAATAATTAAATATATAATCATTATATTTTCTGTAAAATTTAATAGTTCTGACGTCTTCTCACTCATGCAGAAATTCTTGAAGGATAATATTAGTAAATTTGTAAAGAAAGGGTAATATGGAACAAACATACATATTCACCAACACACAAGAATTATTACACTAGTCCGAGCACAAACAAATAATAATAAACAAAACACTCTGCATTATTTTTCTTCATTTTCGTAACGAGCCTGTGAAGTTTATATTAAATTTTATAATAATGTAGTTCTGGCTATACTTCATGATTCGACTGATATAGCGACAGCAGGACTTTTACCACCGACTGTACATCCACGATCAAATAACCTGCACCGACAATTTCCTTTCATCGTGTCAATAAATCAGTATCATATCAAATTATAATCATACAACACCTTATAACTGTCAACTCAAGCAACTCCCTCAATTATGAATACGAGGAGCTGCAAAATCATACACGTGTTGTTTTTTATTACAAATATATTAATTTTACAGTATACTACGATGGAAGGAAAGTGTCGGTGGATATTAATTATTTTGATTGTGGCTGTACATTATTAATCCTAGCTCACAGATGATAAATTAACAGCTCCACCACTTATGTAATTAATTTAATGGGAGATTTTGATGTAAGTAATAAAACCCACACTGGTAGACGATTTTTTTTTTTATGTAAGTAAATTGGATGGCTACTGATTCCTCCTAACTATATCAGAAAACAGACAGAGGTCCTCAATGGGTATACAAATAAGGAGTCTGTTGTTTCGTGGCATAGTTTGGAGGACTCACTGACCTTCCAATTCACCAACAATAGAATCTCCACCTTGAGGCCTCAGATCTTAGAGATGCATGGGTGTCACAAAAACAAAACAAAAAACAACTTAAAACTTAAAACTTTACTAGCCCTCAACAGTACAGTACAGTACAGTCGGCGGCAAAAGTCGTGTCGCTCCACTCGGATTTTCTATACATACATACACACTTACACACACACACACACACACACATACATGCACGACTTGGCAACAGGTCTCGTAGGACATTTACCGTCGACTGTACACTCATAAATATTATCTCCCTCGTCAAGTAAACACCACACGTTCCCATCATTCCACTGAAGGACAAATTCTTACTGGATATTAATCACAACAAACAACAGCTTAGTCAGTCCTATATAGCCTCGAGAATAATGGATCTGTACATCAACCAATCATAGGGTACAAACTCACAACGTAAACAAATAAACAAAAAATATATATAAATACATAAATATAGATAAATACATAAATATATATATATACATAACTATATTTAAATACATCAATATATATAAAAACGAACTCTCCAGCATTATGATGTATACATTTGCAGTCCAAAATTTGTATCCTGTTCTTGTTGAAGTTTACCTCTTATTTAACCCCAAAGAGTACCACAAAACATATTTACTGAAGAGGAGGAGGAGGAGGAGGAGGAGGAGGAGGAGGAGGAGGAGGAGGAGGAGGAGGAGGACGAGGAGGAGGACGAGGAGGAGGCTGCTCTGATGGCAATGCATAGTTTGGAGGCATTATTATTATTATTATTATTATTATTATTATTATTATTATTATTATTATTATTATTATTATTATTATTATTATTATTAGCCTCCAATTCATTATTCATACAGGACAACACAGACTGCTTCAGTATTAATGATTACCACCAGAAGTTTACCTTAGCATCCAATAATACAAAGTAGATATACAACACAAACACTGCCACCACACCAACGACATACCAATTAACCACCATGACGAAACCACTATTGACGAAAACAAAACACTTGTATATACAAACACTTGGATGTACAAACACTTACAAGATTCATACACGTACTGTTGTTTTCGAAGGTTTACAACAAATTCTATATTAGGAGATAAATAAGTCCTACAATTATTGCCACTAAACACACACACACACACACACACACACACACACACACAAACACACACCTATATCTATAATGGAAGGAGCTCGTTTCGTGGTATGGTCAGGAGGAATCAGAAGCCTCCAATTTTCACACAGGATCACAGGGTCCTTAATTGAGCATCTTTTTTTATCTACAGTCTTCACCTCCTTCAGTATAGAAAAAAAATAATGACTGAATAAAGAGTAGGAAAAAAGTGGCAGGAGTGTGTGTGTGTGTGTAATGTGGACAGGGGTACTTGCAATCAACATCAATCATTATGCCACGTAGCCCCTTGTCCTTGTCCTTGTCCCTACTAGTGGCCATGAACCTTGTATCCTTAATTCCCGGGGTAACTAACTGAAGGGTTGCGTGTGATCGCCAGCGGTTTTAATATGGAAGTTGGGGAACAGTGTTGGCCGAGTTAGATGTATTTTGTAAAATCTTCCCCGCGATAATTACTGATATATCGTACGTCTGCACTTTAAGATGTTATTATTCAGTAATTATATTAACATCATAGATAAGAATTGGTGTGCAACATACACTAAAACAGCAATTACAAGCATAATATAATACAGGGGTTGGCAGAACTAATAACATTTATATTAGTTCATACCTGCACCTTTGGCTTAAAACAAAAAATCATTATGTTTCTGAAAGAACAATGCCCTATGTTAAAAATAATGAGAGTAATCAGAAAAGTTTTTCACCTCTAATTATACATTTTTATGAGGCCGAAATCATGCGGGAAAGAGATCACCCACCGAGAGACTTCCCCAACTTTGTTGTTAACAATTATTTTATCTGGTGAAAAGTGGTAGTTTTTCTTAGGTTCGTGACGTCGGGAATTATCCCTAGGTACTCCAGGTAGGCAGGTAGGTAGGTAGGTCCCTTTTCATTACAGATTAATTTTGTGGGTTTTGTCCCTGATTCAGATTTGTCTTTCTCCTTAATTAAAGTGTGAAATTCACCCTTTTTTCCCATTTCCTTCCATGTGAAGTACAAGAACAAACATACACATACGCACGCACACAAAGGAGTACAAGAACACACACACACACACACACACACACACACACACACACACACACTACGACCTCCACACCTTCCTGATGAGTCAAAATGAGAGTAAAATCCGGGTTTGTAAAGAATCATACATTATCTCTCGTCTTTGGCCCCTCCTTTACACTCAAGAGTATATAGCCATTATCTCTTTAATCTAATGAGAGGGAGGCAGGGAGAGGTGTGTGGGAGAGGGCTGCAGGGAGAGAGGGAGTGGGGGAGTGGGCTGCAGGGAGAAAAAGTGGGGGAGAGTGGGGGAGATGGATGCAGGGAGAAGAGTAGGAAAGTGAGTGAGAGGGATGCAAGGAGAGAGAGTGGGAGAGAGCTGCTGGAAGAGGAGTGGAAGAGAGGGAAAGAGGAGTGGAAGAGTGGGGGAGAGTGGGGGAGAGTGAGGGAGAGTGGGGGAGTGGGTGAGAGTAGAGGAGAGTGGAGGAGAGAGCTGCAGGGAGAGGAGTGGAAGAGTGGGGGAGCGGAATTGGAGAGTGGGTGAGAGGGCTTCAGGGTGGAACCAAGTTAGGAGGAGTAAGAAAGGAAGGAAGGATTGGGAGGGGCGGGAGTTTGGGCGTGGCCGCTACTGCAGTCCTTACACACACACACACACACACACACACACATACACATACGCAGAAACATAAGGCACACACGCAGAAACGTACACACAAACACACATAATGCACATAACGCAAAAACGTGTACACACACACACACAGAAACACACATACACACACTGTAAATGTATATGCAAGCACACATACACACAGACACAGACACACACAGACACACACACACACGGAGAGGGAAGTAAGTAAGGTGGGAAAACCAAGACGTTGAGGAAATACTACTGTGTTGTGAAGTGAGAACGAGAAATGCCAAGGTGGTGGAGAATATACCCACGAATTTCCCACACCACCACCACCACCACTACCACCACCACCACTACTACTGTACCACCCCAGGTATGTGTGTGTGTGTGTGTGTGTGTGTGTGTGTGTGTGTGTGTGTGTATTGACTGGCTGGCAGGCAGGTAGGTAGGGTGAGGCCGTGAGGAAGATGGTTAGGCAGAGGCGGGGAGATAGGTAGGCAGAATGAGGCAGATGGGTAGGCAGAGTGAGGCAGATGGGTAGGCACAGTTAGAATGAGACAGGTATGACTTGGCAGAACGGGTTTAGCTAGGCAGAGGCAACAGAGGTAGGCAGGGAAGGGGTAGAAAGAAAGGGGTAGGCAGGGAAAGAAAGAGAGGCAGGGTGAGAGAGAAACAAACAAACAGACAGACAATTAAACTGAGCCAACATTAACATAACACCGAGGTCAATAATTGTTTCCTGGGATAGTTTGGAGGAATTAAAAAAAAGAGGTTCTTCTCTCCTCTTAAGGAATCCCGTGATGAAGTCAGAAAATTGGAGGTTAGCGAGTCTTTCAAACATTGCCACGAAACACACACACACCTACATTGAAGGAGATGGTTTTGTGGCATAGTGTGTGTGTTAGAGAGAGAGAGAGAGAGAGAGAGAGAGAGAGAGAGAGAGAGAGAGAGAGAGAGAGAGAGAGAGAGAGAGAGAGAGACAGATAGATAGATAAATAGAGAGAGAGAGAGAGAGATAGATAGAGAGACAGAGAGAGAGACACAGAGAGACAGAGACATATACACAGAGAGAGAGAGAGAGAGAGAGAGAGAGAGAGAGAGAGAGAGAGAGAGAGAGAGAGAGGGCTGGCAGGAATGTGGGTTAGGTTTGGGACAGAAAGGCAGCCATGCAGACACACACGTAAGTTGAGTGAGTGGTGCAGTGAAGCGGAAAGAGAAGCTGCAGGAGTGGCGAGGAGAAAGGAGTGGGAGTGGGAGTGGGAGAGAATGGGAGAGAGGGAAGTAGAGAGAGAGAGAGAGAGAGAGGGAAGTAGAGAGAGAGAGGGAAATAGATAGAGAGAGAGGGAAATAGATAGAGAGAGAGGGAAATAGATAGAGAGAGAGGGAAGTAGAGAGAGAGGGAAGTAGAGAGAGAGGGAAGTAGAGAGAGAGGGAAGTAGAGAGAGAGAGGGAAGTAGAGAGAAAGAGGGAAGTAGAGAGAAAGAGGGAAGTAGAGAGAGAGGGAAGTAGAGAGAGAGAGGGAAGTAGAGAGAAAGAGGGAAGTAGAGAGAAAGAGGGAAGTAGAGAGAGAGAAAGAGATAGAAAGAAAGTGATAGAAAGAGAGAGAAAGAGAGAAAGAAAGAAAGAGAGAAAAACGAGCAAGCAGGTACGAGAAAGAATTAAGTGAAAAATACAACTTGGGCAGAAAAGTGAAGGAAGAGGGAAAATAAAATCTATCCAGCCCAAGCACTCTTTGTTGTGTCCAAATATTGAGCTGGCAAGTGATCTGAGGGCTTTACATTTTTGCATACATTTGTTTTTGATGGCCATTATATGTTATTTGAATGTCATGGATGTGTTGTATATTATACCAAGTATTTTGCATGTGTGTGTAAACTCAATATATATTAAAATATATAATATATATATTATTTAAAAAAAATAAAAAAAACTAATTATTAAAAAACGGCGGCCGCGGCGGCGGTGGAGGTGGCGGAGGCCGCGACGACGACGAAAAAACAGTACAAAAAAAACAAATACAAAATAAATAAATATAAAAAGGTAAATTATTACAAAAAAAGGTAAATTATTACAAAAAAAAAATAATAAAAAAAATATATTATCAAAAAAACAATTAAAAAAACTAATTATTAAAAAACGACGGTGGCGGTGGCGGCGGCGGCGACGACGAAAAATAATTAAAAAAAAAGAGTTAATTATTACAAAAAAATATTATATATATATATATATATATATATTACATTATCGTATTATGTATTAATAAAGTAATATGAATAAGATGGTTTGAAAGACAATGAACACATACAGGGACCTATATAGCAGCTTTGGTTTAGTGTAAACAAAACTATTCCTATTTACTGGTATATAGGCGGGTATAGGGGAGGCCTTGGTTGGGTTTTCATTGTCTTTCTTCCCATTTATATATATTAAAAGACTACTATCATTATAATAAGTCATATGTACATACACATGTACATAATATATACATGTGTATTTATATATGTAAACAATCTGTACTGACATTTCGCTGCAAGATGGCGTCCAGCAGAGCGGTTGTCCAAACTCTTCTATTCTACGGCTCTGGGAAGCTGTAAGGCAGGTGGTGACGTCATGGTAATGTTTCTATGACGTCATACCAAAACAACCTCCCTGCCCTACACTGTACACACCATCTCACGCCTCAATGCCCAAGGGAAAACATCAAGTGAAGGTCGTAAACACACACGTTCTTCAGGGGATAAATAGTATACATACACACACACACACATACATACATACATACATACATACATACATACATAGATACATAAATACTTAGATAGATACATAAATACTTAGATAGATACATAGATACATACTTAGATAGAGATAGATAGATAGATACATACATACATACTTAGATACATACATAACTAAATACATACTTAAATACATACATACATAGAAGAGCCTTGATTCCTCCAAAGTATGTATACGTCACGAAATAGAACCAACTAGTTGAACACAAAATTAAAATGATAAAAGGAATCTTATAATATAAAATTTATATATATAGTTCCTCCAGATTCACCACCACAAAAAAAAAAAAAAAAAAAAAAAAAAAAAAAAAATAATAATAATAATAATAATAAAAAAAAATCCCTATATACTGGTAAATTTTCTGGTACGTGAATTATGATTTTATTTATTTTTCTGGTAGTGTATATTTTAATTTTCCTTGTAATGGTATTAAACTTTTCCTCGTGGTATAAATTTAGTCCCGGTATTCCCCCCGGTATTGCATTTAATTTTTGGGTGTTTTTCCTTGCGATGGTATTTATCTTTTTTTTTTTTTGCTGCTGGTGTTTCTTTCTGGTATTGAATTTCTTTTTTGTTTTTTTTCCTTGCAATGGTACATCATATTTTTGTTTATTTTGTTATTTATTAGTTATTTATTTTGTTATTTTATTTTTTTTCCTATATATAGTTATGGTACCGTACCATATTTTTCCTCCCGGTATATATAGTATTTAATTTTTTCCTACTAATGTTACCGTACCATATTTTTCCTCCCGGTATAATATTTAATTTTCTCCTTGCAATGGTATATATCTTTTTTTTTTTTTTTGCTGTTGGTGTTCTTCGTGGTGGTATAATAATAATTCCTGGTGTTACAATCGATGGGGGGTGGGGGTGGGGAGGGGGTGGGGGTGGTGGGGGGTTGGGGGTGTGTCCTTGCTGTGTTCAAAGACCTTCTCTATACGTGTATGTTCCGGGACTTGATGGGGGGGGGGGTTGGGGGTTGGGGGAAGGGAGGTGGGGAAGGACGGGTGGTGGGGGAGGGGAAGGGGGGTTGGGGAGGCGGTGGAGTTGGGGGTTGGGAATGGGGAAGGGAGTTGGGCTGGGGGAAGGGAAGGGAGTTGGGCTGGGGGAAGGGAAGGGGGTTGGGATAGGGGAAAGGGAGTTGGGAGGGAGGGAGGAGGGGAGAGGAAGGGTGGAAGGAAAGGGGGAGTGGGTGGTTGGAAGGGGAAGGGAGGTGGGAGTGGGTGGTTGGAAGGGGGTTGAGGAAGGGGTCGCTGAAACTTACGTCTTTAAACACAAGGTCATGATGGGAGGAGGAGAAGGGAGGGTGGGGGAGAGGAGAGGTGAGGGAGGGGAGAGGGGAAGAAGGGAGGTGAGGGAAGCATAGGAAGGAGAGGTATGGGGGGGGAGGTGAGGCAGGGGGAGGTGAGGCAGGGGGAGGTGAGGCAGGGGGAGTGGAGAAGGGAGAGTGGGAAGGAGGGAGGTGGGGAAGAGCTCATCACACACACACATACGAACACACACAGCTCTCCAAAATGCTCCACTCCAATGCTACTGAATCCTCCTAAATCCTCCACACTCCAGTCACGAAACAACAACAAAGCCATTTTTTATTATTATGATTATATTTTAGGTGGCAACACTGACGAGGAATACATATTTTAGGTGGCAACACTGAGTAGTTACACATATAATTGTTTTCCTGGAAGATGGGGGGGGAGGTGGGGGGGGGGGGGAGGTGGGAGGGGGGAGGGGGGAGGGAGAGGAATCAGTAGCCCTTCCAATTGACCTAATATAATAGAGTCAGATGGTGTGAGGTCATGCAATAGGTCAGCCATGCACGTATGTATGTATGTATATGTATGTATATGTATGTATGTACTCTTGTTATGCATTACGCACAATTATTTTTTCTATTTCTTTTTAGCCTGGCGAAAATGCATCAATGTCCTTCTAAAGTAATAATAATAATAAATTATTATTATTATCATTACAGTATTATTATTATTATCATTATTATTATTATAATAACAACAATAACAATAATAATAATAACAATAGTAATATTATAAAATAACAATAATAATAAATAATAATATCAATAATAAATAATAATAACAATAACAATAAAAAATAATAAACATAAATAAAATTATAAAATTAATAAAGATAATAATAACTAACAATAATAATAATAATAAGTTAGGTTATGTTGTTAACTTATGAATTACTACTTGGTAAATATTGGTAAATACTTCTTGGTAAAAAAAAAGTAAAGGATGATTATGTGGTAAAGGGTTAGGAACAAGATATAATGACTGTACACACACATACATATACACACACACACACACACACACACACACACACACCACGATTCGAAGGGCTCATCACACACACACACACGAACACACATACACAAAAACAAATACGCACACAAATACACACACACACACACACACACACACACACACGACTGTATTGACCTCACACCCCTATTCCTTTGTGTACTTCCAGTGTGTGTGTGTGTGTGTGTGTGTGTGTGTGTGTGTGTGTGTGTGTAATGAGGTGTTACGTGTATATATCGGTGATGAACATGCAGTCTGTGTGTGTGTGTTAGAGAGAGAGAAAGAAAGAGAAAGAAAGAGAGAGAGAAAAAGAGAAACATACAGAGAGAGAGAGAGAGAGAGAGAAACATACAGACAGACAGAGAGAGAGAGAAACATACAGACAGACAGAGAAAGAGAGAGAGAGAAAGAGAGAGAGAGAGAGAGAGTAAACATATATATTTTATTCTTATTCGTGACCACATCCAATACAGAATAAGTAAACAGTTAGTCAGTTACGAGTTTGTAAAATTAATGAAGGAAGTAGTGATAGTAGTAGTGGTAGTGGTGGTAGTAGTAGTGGTAGAGGTAGTAGTGGTGGTGGTAGTAGTGGTGGTGGTAGTAGTGGTACCGGTAGTGGTAGTAGTAGTGTGACATAGTATAACGGAACACATAATATACAAGTTGGTTGTGGGTATATAGGTGTCACTGGCCTCTCTCTCTCTCTCTCTCTCTCTCTCTCTCTCTCTCTCTCATACAGGTGTTACAAGGTTCACATGCAGGTGTTAAATGGGGGGAGGAGGGGGGGGGGAGAGTCTTTGTATGTATGTATGTATGTATGTATGTATGTATGTATGTATGTATGTATGTATGTATGTATGTATGTATGTATGTATGTATGTATGTATGTATGTATGTATGTATGTATGTATGTTATTACGTTGTTTCTGTGTATGCATGTATTTTGGTTGGGTGTAAGTGGGTGGGATGAAAAAGTGAGTGTGGAGGTGGAATGGAAGTAGGTGTATCAAGCAAGGAGGGTGTAAAGTGGGTGTGAGGGAAAATGAGTGGGTGTAACAAGGAAGGTGGGCGTAGAAATGGGTGCAGAAGTGGGTGTGTCAAGCCAGCAAGTAGGGAGTGAGGGTGTGTGTGGGTGTAGAAATAAGTGGGTGTATGAGAACAGTGTGAATGAATGGTGGAAGGTGTGATGAAAAAAAATACTGGAGTGTATAACCCGTAGAGTATTATTATGTTTATTACCTCGACCCATGCACCTTGTATTACCTCATATCCTACCTCACCAGTGTTATACCTTACTTGTATTACCTTTACCTCACCAGTGTTACCTTATTTACCTCTTCTTTCTCCGTGTTATTTTTCTCTCTTTTCCTTCCTTCCTTTCATCTCTCAGTTACTCTCCTTTCATCCCTCCTTGCCTCTTCTTTCTCTGTGTTCTTCTTTTCTCTTTTCCTTCCTTCCTTTCTTTAATTCCCCTTCTCTCCCTTAATCCCTCCTTGCCTCTTCTTTCTCCATCTTCTTTCCTTCTTTTCTTTTCTTCCCTTATCTGAGTCACTCTCCCTTCATCCCTCTTTATCTATCCATTCTCTCTCTTTTCCTTCGTCACCTTTCCTATTTTTATCCCCTTTCTCCCTGTCCCTGTATTTCCCTTCTACCACCTCCTCATCCTTTATTACCATCACACCCACTCCTCCCAACACCTGGCCCCCTCCCACATACATACATACATACACACACACCTTCATAACACCTCCAGTACCTCCACACACACATACACACCTTCCCCCACCACACAAACACACACCTTCCCCCTCCCCTTCACATAAACACACACATACACATATTCCCCCCCCCAAACACACACACACACACACACACACATTCCCCACACATATGTATACCACCCCCACCAGTCCCCCCACCCCCACACACACATACACCAACTACCAGCCTCCCCCCATACATACACACACACACACACAAACATACCTTCTCCACCCTTATACAAAATACGTCTCTTGTTGTCATTTCTCACGGGGACTTTTTCAATTTTACAGAGTGCCTTTGTAACACGATTATACGACGCAAGAAACGCCACACCAAGTTGTGTATGCAATTATTATTCTCTCTCTCTAACCCTCTTATTCTCTTTCTCTCTTTCTCTCTCTCTTTCTGTCTCTCTCTTTCTCAGTCTCTCTCCTCTCTTATCTCTCTATTTCTCTTATCTCTCTATTTCTCTTTTTTTCCTCTTTCTCTCTCTTTTTCTCTATCTTTCTCTCTCTCTCTGTCTGTCTCTCTGTATCTCTCAATAAATCAGGGGTTTTGTTTGTCAGTCAATCAGGATTTAAACTACGTACACACTTTAAAATGTTTTCCCCACCCCACTCACTCACTCACTCTTACACACACACACACACACACACACACACACACACACACACACACACACACATGTTCCCTCCCTCTTCCAGTTATAATAATATGTCCTACAGTCTCACTCACTCTCTTCTACCTTAGTCTTATGATAATATTTTAATCTTTTTTCATTCCCTTTCCCCTTCCTTCCTTCCTTCCTTCCTTCCTTTCCACTTCAGTAATGTTTTTTTTACCTCGTTTCTATCCCGACTCTTAATTAATTGTATTCTCTCCTGCCTTGGTGTAAATTCTGGCATTGTTTTTATTAATCTCATTTTCCTCACGATTGACTTAAAAAAATATTTGTTTTGATACATTGGATATCACTAGATACTTTAAGTGAAAGATTGAGAGAGAGAGAGAGAGAGAGAGAGAGAGAGAGAGAGAGAGAGAGAGAGAGAGAGATATTGGGGATAATTATACATATAGTTAAGAGTAAGTATGCTACCAATTGGTCTGTAACACACACACGTGACCCCCATAAGTGAAAGTGACAACAGTATACCTTGTACCCTTACTTTAACCTTCATACACACACATACACACACACACACACACACACACACACAATGCACACAACACATGCACAAGCGCACGTACAACACACACGCGCACGTACAACACACACGCGCACGCACAACACACACACACTCACAACCAACAAACACTCACACTCACTCTCTCACCTAACGAGAACTTAAACGGTGATCACTACCATCACCATTAACCACACACATCGTTCCATAAGGTACATATCTCCTCCTCCTCCTCCTCCTCCTCCTCCTCCCCCTCCTCCTCCTCCTCCTCCTCCTCCTGTGTACAACATGAATAATACCTGTCACTATTTAATTAACGCGAGGATCCCTGTTGATTCTTTTTGTATGCAAATGAAGAGACGTTGGGGGTGAGGGAGTGAAGTACAGACAGACAGACACGCAGGCAGACAGGCAGGCAGGCAGGGACACAGACAGACATGCAGGGACACAGACAGACATGCAGGGATACAGACAGACAGACACAGATAGACAAAAAGAGAAATAGTGTCAGGCAGAGAGAGAGAGAGTGAGAAGAAAAAGGTTCGAGGAATAAAAATCAGCCTCCCATTTCGTCCCCAACACAATACAACACAACACAACACAGTACAGAACCTCCTTATATGTACAGTACGTCGCTCAGATATAAAACACCTCACTCATTTTTACCACAACACAGTACCTCCTTGTATGTAGTACGAGGCTCAGACAAAACACCTCACTCCTCCTTACTACAACACAATACAACACAGTACCTCCTTATAATTATGTAGTACGAGGCTCAGATATAAAACATCTTATTACCCATCCATCCATCACTCCTCACACCCTCGTTTGGTAGGTCAGGTAGCATGTCAGGTAGTTAAGGAAGGAGAGGGGAGGGGGTCAGGTAGTCAGTATGGAGGGGGAGGGAGAGGGGGAGGGAGGGAGAAGGGAGGGGGTCAGGTAGTCAGTATGGAGGGGGAGGGGGAGGGAGAGGGGAGAGAGAGAGAGGGAGAGGGAGGGGGAGAGGGTCATTGATGCTGATGATACCTTTATTTATATACGACTATTAGCCAAGTATAGGAAGGGGTAAAATATGTAGAGAGGATCATCAATGGTAGGGAGTTGGGTGTCATCATTATTAGTATTATTGTTATTGTTATTATTATTATTGTTATAGTTATTATCTCTCACACATACTCATGATACTATTTTCTGTCGCTTTACGCACACACTCTCTCACACACATACAGTACACACACACACACACACACACACACACACACACACACACACACACACACACACACACACACACATACAAACACACACTTTAATCCTTCTCGTCTGACACTTTGTATGCTGGTCTGACACACTACTTTCTTCAACTAGTAAGCTGGTTCAAGGACGTCTGCCTGGCTGGTGGATGGATGCCCTCACTCTCACTCTCCTTAGGCTAAATCTGGAGCAACTGATTCCTCCACACAATTCCAAGCAACGGGACACCCATCATATTAGTTCATGTGGACCTGTTTCTTGGTATACTTTAGAGGAATGAAGGCACTCCAATGTACCAAAAGTATTCTCTCTCTCTCCTTAAACAAAAACTAAACAAAAAATCTTTATAAGTTCGATTCTCACTCATTGTCACTGCTCTTTTAAGGACCATGTCATTATTATTATTTTTTTTTATTATTATTATTATCATTATTATTATTATTATTATCACCTCACTAGGTTAGCATATCAGTGTGTGTGTGTGTGTGTGAGTGTGTGTGTGTGTGTGACATTTTCTGTGTGTGTGTTTTGCTGTCGGTAACTCCTGTGTATAAGTTTGCAGTATCTCTCTCTCTCTCTCTCTCTCTCTCTCTCTCTCTCTCTCTCTCTCTCTCTCTCTCCTTCCCTTGGCCTACTCTTAATTTCCGCCCTTAATTTCCCCTTATATCACGTTCACCAACCCTATACACACATACACCTCCCTCAACCCCCTCCCCCAACACACACACACCCACACACTTCCTTCAACCCACTCTCCACCCCAACACACACACACTTCCCTCAACC
>JAWZYT010003419.1:80000-102500 GCA_034508575.1 Petrolisthes manimaculis
ATGTATGTATATGTGTATGTATATGTATATGTATGTGTATGTATGTGTATAGCCTATGTATATATGTATGTATTTACGTGTGTATGTATTTACGTGTGTATGTATTTACGTGTGTATGTATGTGTGTACAACTTAAGTCATTACCCTGACACCAATTCCCACACTATAAAAAAAATAGTAAGACTTGGGGAATGCTTGTGAGGATAATAATGGGATAGAGGAGGAAGCCACGTATTTAGTTTATATTATACAGAAAGTGGATGGAGGCTGAAATGAGGCGAGGAATATTGGTAAGAGAAGGAGGATAAGGAGTTGGAGAAAGAGGAGAAGGAGTTGGAGAAAGAGGAGGCTGAAGAGGAGAAAGAGGAGGCTGAAGAGGAGAAGGAGGAGGAGGAGGAGAAGGAGGAGGAGGAGGATGAAGAGATGGAGTGTTAGGATGAGAAAGAGGAGGAGGAGAAGGAAGATGATGATTATAATTATGTAGGATGAGAGAGAGAGAGAGAGAGAGAGAGAGAGAGAGAGAGAGAGAGAGAGAGAGAGAGAGAGAGAGGATACTGTGGTTGTGTGAGTTTGGGTGTAGAGGTGAAAGTGTTGGGGCACATCAGAGCAAGTTTGGCCACAGTCCCGTCAGTCTAGTGAAGGGGAGGGGGAGGGGAGGGAAGGAGGGATATATTAGTCCAGGGAAGGAGGGGGGAAGGAGGAAGGGAGGGGGAGGGATATAGTCCAGTATAGTCCAGTGGAGGAGAGGGGGAGGGGAGGGAGGGGAGAGAAGGGGAAGGAGGAAAGAAGTGAGTGCCAAGTCGAAATTCCCAGAGAGAAACAAAATTCCTGTAAATGGGAAAATAAGAGAGACGTCAAGGGAAAAAATATGAAGGAAAAAAATAGCCAAGGGAAAAAAAAAGTAGGAGGACTTTTTTTAAGAAGGGAAAAATAAAGTAGGAGGGAAAAATAAAGTTGGAGGGAAAAATATAGTTGGAGGGAAAAATAAAGTTAAGAGAAAAAATTAGGAGGGAAAAATAAAGTTGGAAGGAAAAATAAAAGTTGGGGAGGAAGAAAAATAGTTTGTAAAAAAAATAACACCTACTCGGGTTTGCATAATTAGAGGTGAGGTATAATTGCTTTGGTGAGGAATTTACTGCAGAGAGAGAGAGAGAGAGAGAGTTAGAGAGAGAGAAAGAGAGAGAGAAGAGAGAGAGAGAGAGAGAGAGAGAGAGAGAGAGAGAGAGAGAGAGAGAGAGAGTTAGAGAGAAAAAGAGAGAAAAAGAGAAAAAAAGAGAGAGAGTTAGAGAGTTAGAGAGTGAGTTAGAGAGAGAGTTAGAGAGAGAGTTAGAGAGAGAGAGTTAGAGAGAGAGAGAGAGATAAAAAAAAGAGAGAAAAAGAGAATGAGAGAGAGAGAATGAGAAAGAGAAAGAGATAAAGAGATAGAACAAAACTTTCCTCCTCTGGTACAGTAGTGGACAAAAAGTTTCAATACACATATAAATATCTCTTAACAAATTTCTGTCTAATGTTCTCATATGATGTTATTGTTTTGAATAATGTGTAGCTGTGTGTGTGTGTGTGTGTGTGTGTGTGTGTGTGTGTGTGTGTGTGTGTGTGTGTGTGTGTGTGTGTGTGTGTGTGTGTGTGTGTGTGTGTGTGTGTAAAAGATTCTGCTAGTTATCATATTGTGTGTGTGTGTGTTTTTGTTTGTTAGTGAGTGTGTGTGTGTGTGTGAATATTATTGTTTGTTCGTGTGTGTGTGTGTGTGTGTATGTGTGTGTGTGTTTTGCGTGTGTGTGTGAGAGTTTTTGTTTGTTCGTGTGTGTGTGTGTGTGTGTGTGTGTATGTGTGTGTGTGTGTATGTGTGTGTGTGGTGTGTGTGTGTGTGTGTGTCAGCTTTAATGTTGACCTTTATACAGTAGACAGATGGCTTCACTTTAAGAGACTCTATGTTATCAGTGTAGTATGTCTTTCCTTCCCTTGGAGTGTCTTGGGTCCTACAAAGTGTGCCATCAAACAAACACCACCAAAGTAAATAATGGTGGCCTGGTGTTGCTTGGAATAGGTTGGAGGAATCAGTTGCTCCAGACTTACCACCACCAAATAATAATAATAATAATAAAAGTAATAATAATAACAACAACAACAACAACAACAACAACAACAACAACAACAACAACAACAACAACAACAACAACAACAACAACAACAACAACAACAACAACAACAACAACAATAATAACAACAACAACAATAATAATAACAATAATAATAACAATAATAACAACAATAACAAAAACAATAATAATAATAATAATAATAATAATAATAACAATAACGATAAATAATAATAATAATAATAATAACGATAATAACAATAATAATAACAATAACAATAACGATAATAATAATAATAATAACAATAACAATAATAATAACAACAACAACAATATATTCTACCAATATTCATCATCATCATGACTAAGGTAATATTAGGGTATTTTTTGTTACATATTTATTTCATGGTACACGAATTTCCCTCTTAAAAATTCTACCATTATTAATTACACTTTTATGGTTTTAAGAGCTTGAATTTATTTATATTTATTTTTTCTTTACTTACAAACCGGTAAATTAAACAGGCACAATATGATTATTAATATTATTATTATTATAATCAGTAATATTTTTATTATAATCAGTAATATTTTTATTATAATCAGTAATATTTTTATTATTATCATTATTATTATTATGAGCATCATTATTACTATTATGAGCATCATTATTATTATTATGAGCATCATTATTAATATTGTGAGTATCATTATTATGAGTATCATTATTATTATTATTATCAGTATTATTATTATCAGTATTATTATTATCAGTATTATTATCGTCAGTATTATTATCATCAGTATTATTATCATCAGTATTATTATTATCAGTATTATTATTATCAGTATTATTATTATCAGTATTATTATTATCAGTATTATTATCATCAGTATTATTATCGTCAGTATTATTATCAGTATTATTATTATTATTATGTGTTGGCAAATGCTTAACTCTTACACTTGGCATATGGAAGACAAGACTTGTGACCTAAATTCTTCACCACACACACACACACACACACACAATAAACTCTCATGTCTCCGTCACTGCCTTTAATAAATTGCATAATATTTAGTTGGTGTATAAAGTTCTGTGTGTGTGTGTGTGTGTGTGTGGATATGAGTAAGTGTTATGTTGTGACGTGAATGTGCGTGCGTGCGTGAATGTGCGTGTGTGCGTGCGTGCGTGCGTGTGTACCGTCTAACATACCATCCCTGCTTTCTGCTTTCATTGTCAAGGTTGAGGTGCGTGACCTTTCTCTTCCTCTCTCCTTCCTTTCTCTTCCTCTCTCTCCTTCCTTTCTCTTTCCCTCTCTCCTTCCTTTCTCTTCCCCTCTCTCCTTCCTCTCTCTCCTTCCTTTCTCTTCCTCTCTCTCCTTCCTTTCTCTTTCTCTATTATTCCTTCCTTCACCTTTCTCTACTTCCTTTCTCTTTCTCTATTATTCCTTCCTCACCTCTCTCTCCTTCCTTTCTCTTCCTCTCACTCCTTCGCCGTTCTCTTCTTCCTTTCTCTTTCTCTCTATTATTCCTTCCTTCACCTCTCTCTCCTTCCTCTCCTTTCCTAGTTCATTTTCTCTCCTGTGTGTATAACTATGTACAGTGTGTGTGTGTGTGTAGAACTATGAAAAGAGAGAGAGAGAGAGTGTGTGTATGTGTGTGTGTATAGAACTATAAAGAGAGTGTATGTGTGTGCGTGTGTGCCAGGATGTTCCCTATCACGACAGAAAAAATATATACACAAGGGTATCATTACTATTAGCACGCCAACAACAACAACAATAACAACAACAACAACAAACAATAACAAACTCGTCTACTAAAATGTTGTGTGGTAAGGAAATGGGATCACGTTCACCTCACAACCAATATTTCTTCAAAGTTCAAGACCTCATATTTTTTACAGCACTTGGTCAGAGAAGAATCAACCAACCAACCAACCAACCAACCCTTAGGCTACTGTTTGTTTTGTCTTTCTTTCCCTTCTTTTTATCCTCCTCTTTCTGTCTCCCTTTCTCTTCTCTTTATCCTCCTTTTTCTCTGTTTATCCTACTATTTCTCCTGTTTATGTTATGTCTCCCTTTCTCTTCTCTTTATCCTCCTCTTTCTCTTCTGTTTATGTCTCGCTTTTCCTTCTCTTTATCCTCCTGTTTCTCTTCTGTTTATGTCTCCCTTTCTCTTCTCTTTATCCTCCTCTTTCTCTCGTTTATCTCCCTTTTCCTTCTCTTTATCCTCCTGTTTCTCTTTTATTTATCTTATCTCTCTCTTTCCCTTTTCTCTATCCTCCTCATATTTCTCTCCTGTTATGATACTTCTCCCTGTCCTTCTCTCTTCCCTTCTAATATTCTCTCGTTGCATCCCTCTTTCTATTTCTCTCTCCTTGTCCCCTTCCTCATCCCTTATGTTATGTTCCCCCTTCTCTAAATTCTAGTTCTCTCATCATCATCATCATTCTCCCCTCTTTCTATTATTTTGTTTTTGTTTTTAGATATATATACACACAATCTCACCTACTCTATTTTTCACCTACTTCACTCCTCCCCTCTTCCTCATATTTTGCCACCTACCTATTCTCACTCACTCACTCCACCTACCTGTCCCCCTCCTCCTCCTCACCCCTTCTCTACCTGTCCCCATCCTCCTCCTCCTCCTCCCTTCTCTACCTGTCCCCCTCCTCCTCCCTTCTCTATCTATCCTATTTTTCTCTCTCTTCTATCATCGTCACCATCACCCTTCCCCTTCATTTCTATTTTTCCATAACATCACTTTCTCTTTCTCTCTTCGTCACCCTTCAGTTATCCTTCCTCACCCCTCATGTCCCACACCCTCACCTTTCATGTTCCTCTTCCATAACCCACCTATTTTTCTTTAAGGGGGTGCGGGGTTAGGGGACAGGCTTGGGGGGGGCTTTGTGGGGTGCGGGAGTAGGTGGACAGGCTTGGGGTTGGGTTAGGGGAATTTAGATGTGTGCGGGAATAGAGGACAGGCTTTCTACCCACCTCCAAGCCTGTCCCCCTATTCCCGCACCCCCCAAACCCACCCACCCCAAACCTGTCCCCTACTCCCGCACCCCCTTAACCTAACCTAACCTTTCCTATCCTTTTCCACTTAACACTCCTCCCTTCTTCATCTCTGTTGCCTTCTCCATCATCCCTCCCTGATTTCCTTCCCATTATCATCTCTCTTCCTCAACCCCACCTAATTTCCTCTCTTCCTCAACCCCACCAAATTTCCTCTCTTCCCCAACCCCACCTAATTTCCTCTCTTCCCCAACCTTCCTCTCCTCACCTTTTCTCCCCAACACCCCCTAATTTCCTCTCCTCCCCAACTCACCTCTCTCCTCTACAACCCACCTCTCTCCTCTACAACCCACCTCTCTCCTCTCCTCCCCACCTCTCTCCTCTCCTCTCATCCACAACGCCCCCCCTCCTTTGCTCTCTCCTCTCCAACCCTCCCTCTCCTCCCCAACACCCCTCCTCAAAGTCCTCTCCTCCCCACCTCTCTCCTCTCCTCCCCTCTCCAACCCTCCTTTCCTCCTCAACGCCCCCCTCCTTTACTCTCTTCTCTTCTCTCCTCTCCTCCCCAACCCACCTCTCTCCTCTCCTCCCCACCTCTCTCCTCTCCTCTCCTCTCCTCCCCTCCCTAACCCTCCTCTCCTCCCCTCCCTAACCCTCCTCTCCTCCCCTCCCTAACCCTCCTCTCCTCTCTGTTTCTCCCCCTGTCTCTTGTTTGCCACAGAACACAGGGAACAGGATCAAAGGCTAGGTAAGAACAAGCTATTTCTATTTTAGGTCGAGTTATATTGAGGCATGTCACGCTGGGTCGAACCAGGTCAGGTCACATAGGGTCAGCAAAGGTCAGGCAGAGGTTATACGTCATCATGTACAGCTACGACAATATTAAAGATAAGATAATGTAATGGGAAAGATAATTAATTAATGAACTTTTTTAATTAACTCCTTTTCTTACCCATTTCATTCCTCTCTATTTATTTTTTTTTTTCATTCCTTCACCTCTCTCCTCTTTCTCTCCTTTTACTTTCCCTTTCCTACCTTTTCAATTCCTTCCTTCACTTCACTCTTCTTCCTCTCTGTTCCTTCACGTCTCTCTTTTGTTCTTTCCTTTCCTTTCCCTTTCCTTCACCTCTCTCCTGAGTCTACATGCTACCTCCTCTTCATATAAAACACCCACTTGGAACACAGGCCAGCAAATCCCTATCAAACAATATAGCCTTCTCTTTACAACCCCATCCCCACAACATCTAACCCACCCTCTGCAACCCCATCCATTACAACCCCATCTTCACCACATACCACCTACAACCCCATCCATTACAATTCCCTCTTCACCACAATCACACTTTACACACAACGACAAACCATTTACGTTAAGCCAGACAAATGTGGGTCATGACTAGTTGCATCAGGGTAAAAGAGATTGAACAATGATAAACGGCGTCAGATTAGCCTATATAGTTCGTACTTAAACTTCCTTAAGGGGATCATTATATATTTATTTATATATTTATACATTTATTTACTCATTTATATTGATTGAAGGGCCAGAAAACACACACACACACACACACACACACACACACACACACACACACAAAATATACGTAAGGGTAAGGGGTCTTTTGTTATTACAATGTTTTTTTAGAGCTACGTAAACTTTGAACGAAAATTAATTGAGCACCATACAGTGAATAGCAGAAGCATGATTGTTTTGGTGGTGTTGGTGGTGGTGATGATTGTAGTAGTAGTGGTGGTGGTGGTGAATACTGATGATGATGATGGTGTATGGTAGTATTGTTGTAGTAGTGTTGATGATGGTAGTGGTGTTAGTCGTAGTTGTGGTAGTTGTTGTAGTCGTAGTAGTAGTAGTGGTGGTGATGATGAAGGAAGACAACAGCTAGAGGGAGTTGTAAGGAATGTATGTAGTAGTGCCGTTATGGGATGACCTTGGTGACCACGAGAACACCTTAGGCTGCAGAGGCAAGAAGGAGACGAGGAATTGTGACGAAAGGAGGAGTGGAGACGAAGGCAGGAGTGGAGAGGAAGGAAGGAGGAGTAGAGGAAAGGAGAAGGGAGGAGGAGTGGAGGTGAAGGGAGGAGGAGTGGAGAGGAAGGGGAAGGGAAGGGAGGAGGAGTGGAGAGGAAGGAAGGAAGGAAGGAGTAGAAGAAAGGAAGAGAAGTAGAGGAGTGGAGGGGAAGGAAAGAGGAGTAGAAGAAAGGAAAAGAACGGAGGAGTGGAGAGGAAGGGAAAAGAATGGAGAAAGATGAACAAGATACGATTTATACAATGCCAGGAAAACAACAACACAACACAACACAACACAACCCACAACACAAGAACACCCACAACACAAGAACACCCACAACACAAAAACACCCACAACACAAAAACACCCACAACACAAAAACACCCACAACACAAAAACACCCACAACACAAAAACACCCACAACACAAAAACACCCACAACACAAAAACACCCACAACACAAAAACACCCACAACACAAAAACACCCACAACACAAAAACACCCACAACACAAAAACACCCACAACACAAAAACACCCACAAAACAACAAAACAACACAAACACACAAAACAACACACCAACACCTACCCACACAAGTATTTTTTTTTTTTGTACCATCACCCTCCTCCTTACGTCAGCAACACAACAGATGTAAACAGTTTCCTCGTAGTCATGGTTACCTTATAGATATAGAATGATTTATGGTGTGTGTGTATAGTACCTCTTCAGTAGTCTATTTGTAAGGGAAGAGATAACGTCAGTACATTGTTCTCCTCTTCTTTTTCATAACAATACACACACACACACACACACACACACACACACACACACACACACACACACACACACACACACACAATACACACATCTTAGTGACCTTCACCTGTTACCAATCCATTACAAGAGCAAAGAGAAGCAACAGGCAGTAATAATAATAATAACACGAGTGGAGTGGAGTGGAGTGGGGCTCTTTCCTGCAATATCGACCAGTACCTTCATCATCATCATCATCATCCTCTTCCTCCTCCTCCTCCACCTCATCTATCTCCTCCACCTCCTCTTCCTTTTCTTTTCCTCCTCCTCTTCCTCCTCCTCCTCAACCTCCTCTTCCTTCTCCTCCACCTCCTCTTCCTCTTCTTTTTCCTCCTCCTATTATCTCCTCCACCTTTTCCTTCTCTTCATCTACCACCTCATCAACTATCTCCTCCACCTTTTCCTCTTCTTTTTTCTCTCCTCTACCACCTGCTCTTTTTTATCTCCTCTTCCTCCTCCATCTTCTCATATTATCTCCTTCACATTCTCTTCCTTTTCTCCTCCACCTCCTCTTCCACCTTCTCATCTATCTTCTCCACCTACACTTCCTCCACCTTCTTTCTCTCTTCCTCCTCCTTTTCCTCCCCCTCCTCCTCTTCTTCTTCTTCTTCTTCCAGGCTGTGTTGACGTCGCCATGGCAACGCAAAGTCAAGCCATAATACCCTTTACGCCAACACCCCCCTAACCCCTCCCCCCTCTCTCTCTACTCTTTACGCTCCCTTACCCCCCCCCTCTCTCTCTCTCTCTCTACTCTTTACACCCCATTCCCCCCATTCCTACTCCCCCTTCCCTATAATACAACACCCCTTCCCCCTTCTACTCCCCCCTCCTTCCCTCATAATACTATTTACGTGGCTCCCCCCCTCCCCCCGTCCACCCTGTATGTACCGGTATTTCATAGAGCCGTATGCAAGAACACTCATGGTATTGACGATGACGTGGCATTAGTACGATGACCTCACACACACACACACACACACACACACACACACGTAATATAATCGTCTAGGTTAAGTGGTCAGGAGGGCTGACTGACTGACTGACTGACTGTAAAATCTTGTGTGAATTAGGTAAGATCAAATTAAATTAGATTAGGTTAGGTTAGATTAAGGTAAACTAAATTAAATTAAATTAGGTTAGGTTAGATTAAGGTAAACTAAATTAGATTAGCTTAGGTTAGGTTGAGTGGTCCTGTGATATAAGACTGTCGTTCCTATATTAATTAAAATATATTGACGAGGGATTGGGACCAACTTACAAACAGGCCTATCTATCTAGGCTATCTATACTGTATACATAAGGACTCTGTGAACGTGTATAAGAGGTATAAGACTTCTGATTCCTCTTCATTATACCACGAAACTCACTCCTTCCATATAGGTGTGTGTGTGTGTGTGTTTCGTGGCAATATTTGAAGGACTCATTTACCTCCAATTTTCTGACTACATTACACACACACGGTCCCTTAAGGGTGTGTATTGATCGAAGTGTCTTTATACTACTTCTCCTTTCTTGTTCTTGTTCTTGTTGTTGTTCTTTTTCTTATTATTATTATTTTTATTTCATTTTTTTCCTCTTCTGCTCTTTCAATATTTTTTCTCCTTCCTTTACTCTCTCTTTTCTTATCTCCTATATTTTCCTTCTTCCTCTCCTCTTTTCCTTCTTCCTCTCCTCTTTTCCTTCTTCCTCTCCTCTTTTCTTTCCCTCCTCTCTCATTTCTTTCTTCCTCTCCCTCTTCTTCCTTTCTCAATTCCTTTATCCCCTCCTCTCTCTTTCATTTCATTTTTCCTCTCCTCCCTCTCCATCTCCTTACCCTCCACTTTCTTTTCCTTCTCCTTCTCCAAAAAAAAAAAAAATAATAATAATATCAAGTAATAATATCAAGTAATACCATCGTGTATGAATTGAAGGTAGTAAGTAAAAAAAAAAATGTACATAATCAGTATTGCATTTCCACGAACTCGACCGTAAAGAGCTGAAATTTTTTAAGGGCGAAATATTTACTTATTCACTATTGGTAAATCTGGAGCAGGTAATTCCTCCATCGACAAATTTACTCCATTTTATTATTGAACGTTCATATGATACTGTTTACGTATATATATGTATTCATGCACACACGTACACAATTATATATACACATACAACACACAACAAACTACACATACACATGCAACAAACTACACATACACATGCAACAAACTACACACAACACAACACAACTACACATACAACAAACTACGTACACAACACAACACAACACATACACACAACACAACACAACAAACCACATACACATACACATACACACAACAAACCTCATACACAACACAAAACAACAAACTACACGTACACACACACACACACAAACTACACGTACACAACACTACACACAAACTACACGTACACACACACACGCAGCTCGTCGTTTCTGGTGCGTACCTGGGAGGTCATGATTAAAGATTCACACCCACTCTGCTTCCCTACCTAACCTAACCTAAAGAGTCCCTACCTCTCCTGACTCTCTGCTTCTCTCATTTCCTGCTGGCTTGCTTGCTTGTTTGTTTGTATCTCTGCTTGTCTGTCTCATTTCCTGCTTGCTTGCTTGCTTGTTTGTTTGCATCTCTGCTTGTCTCTCTGTTTGTATCCCTATCTGCCTGTCTTTCTGTTTGTTTGCATCGATGTATATCTGTTTGCCTGCCTTTCTACCTGCCTTCTAGCCTCTCTCATTTTCTTCTCGTCTGTCTGTTTACATCCGTCTGTCTGCCTGTCTGTCTGTCTGTCTTTTAGTTTGTTTGTTTAGTTTGTCTGTCAGTTTGTCTACCTGCCTAAAACACAACCAAGCAAATATACAAAACAAAAACAAATGCAAAAACACAAACAAGAAAATTAAAATAAACAAACAAAAACAAGCCAAAGAGGCAAACAAATGAAACAAATTAAAATCAAACCAGAGAGGGAGAAACAAACACGAAAAACAAACAAGAAATAGTAAAGCAAACAAAACAAACAAAACAAACAAAAATAAATAAAAAAATATGGAAACACAAACAAGAAAATGCAAACAAACAATTGAAAACAAAAAAAATCAAGCAGATGCAAACAAGCAAACAAAAGTCTCCCCTGGCATTCCTACGCTCTTTGTTTCCTTGCGTGCGTGTGTGTGTGTGTGTGTGTGTGTGTGTGTGTGTGTGTGTGTGTGTATGTATATAGCGTGACTTACGGACCCTAACACATTACAACACCACGTAACACTGGAGTTATTCCCTGTGTGTTTAAGTACAAGGTGTAGACTAGACTACTGTGCTTACCTTCCCCCTCCACACACACACACACACACACCACTCCTTTCTGTTCTTCCTTCTTTCCTTCCTTCTCTCTCCTTCCACACACACACACACCACTCCTTTCTGTTCTTCCTTCTTTCTCCTTTCTTCTCTCTCCTTCCACACATACTTCCTCCTTTCCTTCTCTCCTTCCCTCCCCCCCCCACCCCTCCTCTCAGTCCAGTACCTACATACCATCCACACCCCCTCCACAAAATTAGTTCACTGTACTCTGTCACGACATACACACACACATCTACGCACACGCATCTACACATTTACGCACACATACACACATTTACTCGAACACACACATACACACATTTACTCGAACACACACATACACACATTTACTCGAACACACACACACATTTACACATTTACTCGAACACACACACACATTTACACATTTACGCACACACACATCTACATGCACGCATATACATACATACATTTACACACTTGCGTGCCACATGCACTTGCACACACATACAGTACATTATACAGTACATCAAAGAGGGGGGAAGGAAGAGGGGGAGGAAGAGAGGGGGAGGAAGACGGGGGGAGGAAGAGGGGGGGAGGAAGAGGGGGGGAGGAAGAGGGGGGAGGAAGAGGAGAAGGAAGAAGAGGAATCATGAATAAAGTGGGGCAGTAAAATACATAGAGGTGGGAGGGGGTGGGAGGGGGCGAAAAGAAGGGGCGAGAGGAAGGGGGATGGAAGGGGAAGGTAAGGGGTTGTTTTAGAGGCTGCGGGCGGGGCGGTGTGTGTGTGTGTGTGTGTGTGTGTGTGTGTGTGGTCAGGCTGTGGTCACAAGGTACAACCACAATAATCTATAGCCTAGTCAGTTTTAATTTGAACATTCTACTGCATCTCTCTCTCTCTCTCTCTCTCTCTCTCTCTCTCTCTCTCTCTCTCTCTCTCTCTCTCTCTCTCTCTCTCTCTCTCTCTCTCTCTACCATACACACAACCACAATATACAACCCATGCATTAAAAATCACCACAACTTCCACCACAACAACACACTCATTACCAAAACCACAACCACAACCCCCTCCTCTCCTCTCCTCTCCTCTCCTCCCTATAACCTTCCTTTCCCCTATAGCTAAACCACAACACTCTTCTGTCCTTTATACTCATTCTTTCAAAGTTTATTTATTTATATTTTTTAGGAATGTATCTTTTAATACGTGGTTTACACATTTTTTATTATTATTATTATTATTATTATTATTATTTTTATTTTTATTATTATTATTATTATTATAGAAGATGAAAGTATATATAATTATTGACGAGAATTAATTAAGAGAATGTATAATTGTATAGGCCTATGTAATTTTTTTCTCTCATTTAATTAATCACCACAAAAATATAATTCATGACAATTTCTGCATAATTTACTATAGTTTAATTAAGGGGTACCAAAAAAAAAACAAAGTATAATATTCCCTTCAATTAAGCCTGATGTTAATTTACTTTGTGTTAATCTGTTGAGAGCATATAATTATTATCCATTAGGTATGGTGGTGTTATTAAAAGATAGCAATAACACACACATACACACATACATACATATACATTCAAACACACACATACGTTCACATACACACGCATACACAAACACACACACAAAACACACACAAAACACACACACACACACACACACACACACACACACACAAAACATACACAGTGTAATTACTGAAATGAGCTCACAAGGTTGCATGACATAATTACGAGTGGAGTAGAGTGGAGTAGACAGGGTGTGGAGTAGACAGGGTGTGGAGTAGGCAGGGTGTGACACGAGCCTAACCACGCCCTCTACTACATACATACACACACACACACCTACCAACACGGGTTAAAAGATTTAGTTTTGTTATTTATATTTCTTTAGTAATTAAGTTTTTAGATCTTTCACTATCTATCTACCAACACGGGTGAAAAGATTTAATTATTTTATTCATATTTCTTTAGTAATCAAGTTTTTAGTTTCTTTCTCTGTAAAAAAATATATATGAAGAATTTGTACTGTATAATTTTGATAGTTTTGGGATTTTCTTTCACTTTCGATCACTGTACAAACTATATATATAAAGTTTATTTACTGTATACTTTTGATTAATTAGGTTAGACCATTTATTCTCTTACACGAGTGATTGGGGATTAAAGTTTTGTGTTTAATATTTCTTTACAAATCTAGTTTCCAATTTCTTTTTTCTCTGTCGATCACTGTAAAAAGTATATATAAATGAAATTGTGTATAGTTTTGAGGAATTAACCTTAACCTTCTATAAGTACACGAGTGAAAGGATTTAGCTTTTGTGTTTTATTTCTGTGTTTTATATTTATTTGTTAGTCGATCACTGTAAGAAAAAATATATACCGTATAAATGTGAAGTTTGTGTACATGTAAGGGGAATATAGTTTTGACATTACATTCTCTTACTTATGCTGGTTACACGATTCACCTTTTTCTCTGACGATAAAAAAAAAAAAAAAAAATGACTAGGTATTTTTATTTTTACCTTTAATTTTTTTTATTATTATTTTATTTTTATTTTTTTTTTGGGGGGGGAGGTATTTTGACATTGTCCTCTTCTACCCTACACGAATGAATGAAAAGATTTATTTTGTTTTGATTTGTGTATTTCTTTCGTAGATAATAAAAATAATTGTAGAAAAATACAATGTGATGTTTGTGAGTAAATCATTGGAAATATTTTTGATCATGTCTTTTCTTACGCTGGTGGCTAGACTTTTTTTTATTTTATTTTTAGTAATTACTGTAAAAAAAAAATTATGTGATGGTTGTGAATATTTTTTTTTTGGGGGGGAAGAGTAAAGTGGAGGAGAGAAGGTGGTATAGATGATGTGTGTGGAGTAGTAGTAGAGTAGAGTGGAGGAAAGAGGTGGAGGAGTAGGGAGAGTGGCAGGTGGCATTATGATGGAGAGTGGAGATGAGGAGAGTGGAGGAAGGTGGAATAAATCAGAGGAATGAAGGAAGATGGAATAAATCAGGTAAGTGGAGGAGTGGAGAAGGAAGGTGGAATAAAACAACAAAGGAATGGAGAAGGTGGAGAAGAAAGATGGAGTAAATGAGGTGAGTGGAGTGGAGTGGAAGAGAGGAGCTAGTGAGTGGATTAGCCAGAGTGACCCCAGTATACACACGTGATCAACCTTGGTCAATGACAGCTGACAAACGGTACTGTAGACGTCACCAGTGGCACGCCCTTCTGTGTGTGTGTGTGTGTGTGTGGGTTTGTGATTGTGTGTGGGTTTGTATGTGTGTATGTGTGTGTGTGTGTGTGTGTGTGTGTGGGTTTGTGTGTGTGTGTGTGTATGTATGTATATATATGTGTGTGTATGTATGTATATATATGTGTGTGTATGTGTGTGTATGTATGTGTGTATGTGTGTGTTCTAGATTTAAATAAAAAATAAAAGATGAGGACTAAAGACGAGAAACCACACTCAATATCCATCCCACCAAAAAATGTCCTCTCTCCATTTTATTTTATTTTGGTGTTAATCTGGTGGTAAATATAAAGTAAATAATTCCACCAAAATAGTAATATACCTTTAGGCTATATCAAAAATCTACTATATATTATTATTATTATTATCTATTCCCTTTATAATTTGTGTACACGAGGGAATAAAGGGAGTTAGTTCATTATAATTTACTACATCTAATATCACCACTGACCCCAATACTACACCACACCACAACGACAACCACAACACAATGCACTCACAAAAACAACACAATAATGATAATAATAATAATAAAATATAAAAACTTGTCAACTCGGTGACATTGAGTTGGATTGGGCTGACTTGGGTTGGGTTGAGTTGACTTGAGGTTGGGGTGGGGTGGGGTGGGTTGAGGTGAGGTGGGAAGGGGTTGGGTTGGGTTGGGGTGAGGTGAGGTGGGGTGGGTGGGGTTCACAGGAGGTTATGTACAGTCGTGGTCAAAAAATGATCGTCCACATTTTTTGGGTATCTCAAGAAATTTGCTCTCTAATGTTTTACACGTTCACACATAATGATGTTTATTGTTTTAAGTAGTGGGTTGCTGCTTGTAGTATAAATTAAATGATGGTAATTAATTTATTTATTGCAATGTTTATCAGTTAAGGAATAGAGGGAAGTTGTGTGTGTGTGTGTGTGTGTGTGTGTGTGTGTGTGTGTGTGTGTGTGTGTGTGTGTGTGTGTGTGTGTGTGTGTGTGTGTGTGTGTGTGTGTGTGTGTGTGTGTGTGTGCGTGTGTTTGATAATATTTTAATTAAGTAGTGGGTAGCTGCTTGTCGTATAAATTAAATGATGATACTTAAACCTATTTATTGCAAAGTTTATCAGATAAGTAACAGATGGAAGCAAGCAGTCAAACTTGTAGTACCTTACCTGAGTTATATACCCCAATGTGAAAGATTATTTTTGACAACGACTGTACCTACTAAAAACAACAACAATAACACCAACAACAAAAAAACAAAAACAACAACGACAAGAACACCAACATTTTCCTCCGTTCTCTGGTCAGTCTGGGGTTTTCTCCGTGCTTCTACTTGCCTCTTAGATAGACCGTTTTTTAGTTGTAGGACGAAGCAGATCTGACCTAAGGACGGGGGTTGAAGGAAAAAAAAAGTTGCCCGCGTACAATATAGTGGTGGTGAAATTTTGAGTCGTATTCAAGAACATCCGTAGTGTATAATTATGTATGTATGTATGTATTGTGTTGTATTGTATTATATGTATGTATGTATGTATGTATGTACGGTATGTATAGTGTTGTATTATATGTATGTATGTATGCATGTACAGTTGCCAAAAAAAGTATTGCGACAACTATTGATACAACATTAAATATATTAATGTCCATAGTTGTTTGTAGGGATTATAAGTATACCTGTATTACAGAAGGATATGTATATTTCCTTCTGTTATACATGCTTATAGTCCCTACACATAGTTGTGGATATTACTATGGTTAAAGTTCTATCAAGATTTGTCGCAATACCTTTTTTGGCAACTGTACGTATGTATGTATGATTGTGGTAAGCGGTGTGTCACGTAAGAAGGTGATTTGTTGGGGGTCAAATTGGAGGCCTGGATATCGATTCTTACAGCAGGTTATACCAGAGTGTAGAATAGTACGGAACGAGAGAGAGAGACAGAGAGAGACAGAGAGACAGAGAGACAGAGGAAACGGAAGAGAGAAAGTGGAGACACATGCAGGTAGTCACGACGATACACCACCTCAACAATACAGTTCTTGGGTAAGGTTATGTTAGGTTAGATGAGGTTAGGTTGGGTTAGGGTTAGGGTTGGGTTAGGTTAGGGTAGGTTAAGATAGATTAAGTTAGGTTAGATTGGATTAAGATAGATTAAGTTAGGTTAGATTGGATTAGGATAGGTTAGGTTAGGTTATTTTTGGGTAGCTTAGGTTAGATTAGGTTAGGGTAGCTTAGGTAAGGTGAAGTTAGGTTAGGATAGATTAGGATAGTTTAGGATAGCTTAGGTGCATAATTCACGACACGTACAATTTCCTAGAGAATAGAATAAATAAATAAATAACCTTGGTGTGGAATGTGTAGGCTACCAGGGTTTGTTTGACTCATCCTGATTCCAAGATGCTGACGAATCCAGCCAACCAAAGGCCAAAGAAGACGAAAGATAAATAAAAGAAGAAGGTGGGGGAGGAAGAGGAGGAGGAGAGAATAATGGTAAACAAAGAAGGAAGGAAGGAAGAAGAGGGAGGAGGAGGAGGAGAGAATAATGGTAAACAAAGAAGGAAGGAAGGAAGAAGAGGGAGGAGGAGGAGAGAATAATGGTAAACAAAGAAGGAAGGAAGGAAGGAGAGGGAAGGAGGAGAGTCAAGGTAAATAGAGGAGGGGACAGAGGAGAGAAAAAGTAAACAAAAGAAGGAAGCAAGGAGGAGGTTGAGAAAAAATGTAAACAGAGGAATGAGAATGGGAGAGAAAAGTAAACAAATAAGGAAGGCAGGAGAGAAAATGTAAACAAATGGAGAAGGGGAGAGAAAAGGTAAACAAATACGGAAGGAGGGAGAGAATAATGGTAAACAAAAAAGGAAGGTAGGAGGAGGAGAGAAAATGTAAACAAATGGAGAAGGGGGGAGAGAAAAGGTAAACAAACACGGAAGGAGGGAGGAGAGAATAATGGTAAACAAAAAAGGAAGGAGGGAGAGGACAGAAAAGGAGGAAGAGAATAATGGTAAACAAAAACAAAAAAAGAATGACATGGAGGAGTGAGAATGGGAGTGATTCCTGGAGAAGTAATGAATCAATACGAACGACGAGAAATAATTCACTCGCATTCCTGGTGCTAGATTAGATCACCTTTCACTATTCTCTGTAGGGGTTGGTTGTACAGTTGGACACATGAATGGATGGTACAGTCCTGGAGGTGAAAGATAGTTGTTCCATTTGAGTAACCATGCAGTGTCTATTTATCAGGTACTTGCTTTTTTATTACCATCCTCAATACTGACTTCTGCCCCTCCTAATTACCAACCTAAGCTAACCTAACCTAACCAGTGTCTATTATCAGGTACTTGCTTTTTTATTACCATCCTCAATACTGACTTCTGCCCCTCCTAATTACCAACCTAAGCCACCTAACCTAACCCACCTAACCTAACCTAACCAGTGTCTAATTATCAGGTACTTGCTTTTTATTACCATCCTCAATACTGACTTCTGCCCCTCCTAATTACCAACCTAAGCCACCTAACCTAACCCACCTAACCTAACCTAACCAGTGTCTAATTATCAGGTACTTGCTTTTTATTACCATCCTCAATACTGACGTCTGCCCCTGATGTCTCCTATTTGGCACTGAGGAACTTGATATTGGGAAAAAATTGACCATCTTTCACTTGTGTCCAACTGTACTTTTATGGCAAGATTCTCGTGTTGTTGGACACTTAGAAGGCTACTGATTCCTCCTAACTATACCAGGAAACAAACAGACAGACAGACAGACGCCCTCAATGGTACTAATAGGGGATGTGTTTGTTTCGTGGCATAGTTTGGAGGAATCACAGACCTACTAACCATGCAATTTACCAAAAAAAAAAAAAAAAAAAAAACTACCCTAAAGTTCATGAAATTTTATTATATTCCCCACCAGGAATGTACAGAGGGAAGATTGTCCATTGGTAGTAGGGAGAAATAAGTAGTACTCAAATCCTCCCAAAAAGGAATATCTATTATCTTAAGTAGGCCCTAACCACGAATGAATGAATGAAAAGAGATTGAGAGGATGACTGTGAGAGGCAAGAAAGAACTCATAGCAGAAAAGGGAAGAGGAAGGGAAGAGGGAGAGAAGGAAAAGGAGGGAAGAGTGAGGGGAGAGAAGAGTGAGGAGGAGATGGAAGGAGAGATGGAAGGAGAGAGGGAGAGAGGACGGAGAGAGAAGGAAGAGAAGGAAGAGGGAGGATGAGAAGGAGTTAAAGGTGAAGGAAGGACAGAAGGGTGGGTGCATGGGTGGGTACGGTAATAAGGAAACGACACAAATACGAAATTATACTTACAAATGTGTTTCGTATTACCCCACACTCGCATCAAGGTGTATCCATTTCACGCCTGGCTACCTACCTGCATGTACTCTAATTAGTGAGTGACCAGGCGTTAACAATGAGAAACCTGACTAATACCTGACTCATACGTGACCTTTAATTCAGTTTCCGGGAAGACAGTCACGTGCCCCCATCACTAGCTCGACTTGTAACGCACCCCCCAAACCCCCCCCAAGCCTGTCCCCTACTCCCGCACCCCCTTTGGAACGACTACCAGGGAACACATACGGAACTCCACTGTACAGTCACGAGTACTAATAAATATACAGCTTTGAACAGTTCAATTTCTACCCCATACCAAGCCTATTCTATCTAACCTACAAGAGTGAGGGAAAGTATAGCAAAGAAGAAGGAAGGGAAGGGAAGGGAAGGGAAGGGAAGGGAAGGGAAGGGAAGGGAAGGGAAGGGAAGGGAAGGGAAGGGAAGGGAAGGGAAGGGAAGGGAAGGGAAGGGAAGGGAAAGGAATGGAATGGAATGGAATGGAAGGGAAGGGAAGGGATGTGTGTTAGTGAAGTATTGGTGTTAGTTGATAGTGTTAGTAAATAGTGTTAGTGGATAGTGTGTGCATTAATGATAACACACTCCAGGCAGCTAGACACACACATACATACACAGACTATGGTTCCTAGATTCACCTTCTCCCAAAATGTCAAGAGTGAATCATCTAACACACACACACACACACACACACACACACGGCCTATATATATACCTATGGGACGTTCACCTGTCTACAATCCATTCATCCATCACTCACCTGCCACACCTGTACACCACCTACTCATCCATCTTAACCCTCACTCTCCCTCATATTCCTATCCTCATTAACCTAACTATCATCTCTCCCTTCATTATTTACCCTCACAGGTTTATATACTTTTCTAAGCCTCTATTCTTATTCGTAAACTTGAGTAAAAAGGGGGCAAGGTTTAAAGTATCATATAATAATTATTGTAACTTACATTGGAGGGCAACTAATTCCCACAAACAATAATTATATGCTACGAAACAGACCACAACAAATTTAAAATAATGGTTATAGTCTGTTGCAAGAAATAATATGAATGAATTGGTTGCTCAAGATTTTTCCACACTATTACATCAACTTAAAGAGGAAAGGAAATGGGGGAGAGGAGGGGGAGGGGGAGAGCATCAATTTGAGGGGGTACCTAAGGGTGATGGAAGGTGGGGTGGGGTGGGGTGGGGGGACAAAGTAGACGGTGCAGGTAAAGAGGGTGTGATGGAGTGGGGTGATGAGGGGAGTAAAGTGGATGAGGAGGAGGAGGGGGAGAGGGATGGAGAGGAGGAGAGGCAGGGAGGGAGAGTTGGAAAGAGGGAGAGTTGGAGAGTTGGAGAGAGTGAGAGAGAAACTGAGGGAGGAGGGAGGGAGGGAAGGGGTGGACAGCTTGCGACAGTCACTAGAGACCTCGACACAACACAACACAATCACTACACACGATCAACAATGGTAGCCAAGACAAAAAAGTGAGAGTGAATTAGGGCAAGAGTGAGAGTGTGTGAGGGAGGGAAGGAGGGAGTGAGTGAGGGAGAGAAGGAGTGAGTGAGGGAGGGAAGGAGGGAGTGAGTGAGGGAGAGAAGGAGTGAGTGAGGGAGGGAAGGAGGGCGTGAGTGAGTGAGTGAATGTGAGGGAGGGAATGAATGTGAGGGAGTGAGGGAGGGAAGGAGGTAGGTTAAAAAAAATTGGATTCACAACAAGAAGCATCCATCGTAAACAAGAAGCATCCATCGTAAACAAGAAGCAGCCATCGTAAACAGTCATTGTCATCGTGTATACAGTAGGTACAGACGATGACCTCTATTGGTGAAAGTATAGGGAAGGATGTAGGGGGAAGGAGGGAGGATGTAATTGGGGGGGAGGGGAAGGAAGTAAGGGGGGGGGAAAGGAGGGAGGAAGTAAGGGGGGGAAGCAGAAAGGAAGGAAATGAGGCTTGGTGGGAGGCGAGAGGAAGAAGGGGGGAGGGGAGGGGAAGAGGAAAGTGGGAGGGGGGAGGAGAAATGGAGGAGAGGAGAAATGGAGGAGAGGAAAGGGAAGAAGAGGGAGGGGGAAAGAAGAAGGAAGGAAGAGGAGAGGAAGGAAGAAGGAAGGAAGAGGAGAGGAAGGAAGAAGGAAGAGGAGAGGAAGGAAGAGGAGAGGAAGAAGGAAGAAAGAGGAGAGGAAGAAAGAGGAGAGGAAGAAGATCCCAACCACTGCCTAATTACCTAAACCACACACAAGGTAATGTAAGGTAAAGGTAAGGTAAAGGTAAGTAGTGGGGAGGTAAGTTAAGGTAAAGGTAGGTGGTGGGGAGGTAAGGTAATTTAAGGTAAAGGTGATAAGATAAGGTAATGTAAGGTAAGATAAGGTAAAATGAGGTAAAGTAAGGTAGGTAAAGTAAGGTAAGGCAAGATAAAGTAAGGCAAGATAAGGTAAGGCAAGATAAGGTAAAGTAAGATAAAGTATAAGGTAAAATAAGGTAATGTAAAATATAAGGTAAGGTAAGTGATTTGGGGGAGAGAGAGAGAGAGAGAGAGAGAGAGAGAGAGAGAGAGAGAGAGAGAGAGAGAGAGAGAGAGAGTGTGTGTGTGAGTGTGTGTTTGTGAGGGGGGTGTATTTTCAGTCTATTGTCTTCCATATCCTTCCCCCCCCCCACCACACCCCTTCCTTAGTTTCACCTTCCCATATACACACATACATACATACACATACAGTACACATCTGCATACATATTCAGCTTCCTACATATTTACATACATACATACAAATACAGTAGGATATAATAATAATAATAATAATAATAATAATAATAATAACAATTACAACAAAAATAATAATAGCAATAGCAACAACAACAATAATAATAATAATAAAAATAATAATGGCATCCTCGCCTTTGTTAGATGTTAATTTTAAAAGTATTTCAGTTCACCTTTTATTTTATTTTCCTTCAGTTTGGGTTCTCATTTGAACTATGTTGACAACTCGTGGTGATAAAAGGACCGATTCCACAATGGCTTCAGTTTGTTATGATTCTCCTCAAGCCACCAACACGTCAGTCTTTTTGGAGATAATGATTACTCCAAGCTCTTCCCAGCAACAGAACACCATTATTTTTGTTCATCTGATCCTGTTTCCTGGCATACTTTGGAGGAATCAAGACACTCCAATGTACCAAAAGTATACTCTCTCCTTAATTAATTATATCCAACAACAGTGAGTGAGTGAGTGAGTGAGTGAGTGAGTGAGTGAGTGAGTGAGTGAGTGAGTGAGTGAGTGTGTGTGTGTGTGTGTGTGTGTGTGTGTGTGTATGTGTGTGGTGCCTGCCGTTCGTCTCTGGTCAGAAATTACCTATATATCACGAGTGTATACGTTACTAATAGGGGATGTGTTTTGTTTCGTGGCATAGTTTGGAGGAATCAGCAAAGACCTTCCAATTTACCAAGACAAGAGAACGTCCCTTTAATTACTACTGTATATATAAAAACTAGTGTGTGTGTGTGTGTGTGTGTGTGTGTGTGTGTGTGTGTGTGTGTGTGTGTGTGTGTGTGTGTGTGTGTGTGTGTGTGTGTGTGTGTGTGTGTGTGTGTGTGTGTGTGTGTGTGTGTGTGTGTG
>JAWZYT010003419.1:105000-110924 GCA_034508575.1 Petrolisthes manimaculis
TTTTTACTATCCACTCACACACACACAATTCACTCAATTTTATACACACAATTCACTCAATTTTATACACACAATTCACTCAATTTTACACACGCACATTTACTCATTTTTATAGAAACACACACACACACAATTTACTCATTTATACAGACACATTCACTCATTTTTTATACACACACACATTCACTCAAAATTTTACACCCCTATTCTAAGTGATACAAAGACAAAAAAAATCATGCTTTCGTACAAAAAACAAAACAAGTAGTCTATATACTAACACGTTACGTAAAAAAAAAAAAGCGTCGTGATTTTACATCGATTTTTTTTTATTATTATTAATGTAGCGGTTTATTAGGCTCGTGTGAAGTAAATGTTGTACGTGTATAACAATAATAATAAATAATAAATAATAAATAATAATAATGATAATAATAATAAAAAATCATAATAATAATATGAACACTAATTAAGAGGAGATTTTCTTATTGGTGAATTGGAAGGCCCCTGATTCCTCCTTAAATAACTGTGCCAGAAAACAGACGCCCTTTATGGTATACTAATAGGGATTTGTTTCGTGGCATTGTTTGGAGGAATCAGGCGTCGCAACATCGAGGTCATATAACGCCAGAAGAGGAAAAAAAAGGGACAGTAACAACACACACACACATTCCCTCTTTCTATCCTATTCTATAATTATGATGCTCGTTAAAGGAGCCTCGTTTGAAGTGTGTGTGTGTTGTTTCTCGTATCAGCAACTGTACACAATAATATACAGGTTAGAAGCAACAGATAATTATAATGAAACTGGACCAACATACCTCCTTCCACCGCGTCCCAACATGAGAGTGAGAGAGAAAGAGAGAGAGAGGTATGTACAGTACAACCAACCCCCAACACTTTACTTACCTTGTGTGTGTGTGTGTGTCACTTGTTGTGGTTTGTGTGTTAAAATGTTTCCTTTACACTGTTCCCTCTTGACTCCCTAGGCAGATAACTACAGTACCAGTGTGTATAATCCAGTCACAATCCCGCCTCAACTCAACAAACCACAACACCAAGTCGTATAAGCAAGACACACGTTGGAAACCGGCTGTACCCAGTAGGATGTAGGAACTCCCGCACTGTTTACCTTCCCGGTGAACACTGACACTCACTGAGACTCTGGGATTGGACTTGGAGCGGCTGGTAGTGGTAGTGGTGGTGGTGTGGTGGGGGTGGTGGTGGTGGGTTGTGCCGGCTGCCTCAACTCAACCCTCCTCCTCCTACTCCTCCTTCCACACACACACACACCCTCTCTCTCTCTCTCTTTCCCTCCTTCTCCTCCCCCTTCTCTCTCTCTCTTTCCCTCCTTCTCCTCCCCCTTCTCTCTCTCTTTCCCTCTTTCTCTCTCTCTTTCCTCTTTCTCCTCCACCTTCTCTCTCTCTTTCCCTCCTTCTCCTCCCCCTTCTCTCTCCTTTTATCTCCGTCTCTCTTTCCCTCCTTCTTTTCTTCCCCGTTTCTCTTTCTCCTTCTCCTCCCCTCCCCCACTTCTCTCTCTCCCTCCTTCTCCTATCCCTCTCTCCCCGTCACCTCCTCCTCCTCTCCCCCCCCCTCAACCTCCTATGTGACGTCACTGGCCCATAACGTTACGCCTCCCTCAATCCCTCCCTCCCTCTTCACAACACTTGAATAATAATCCCTTCACGAAAAAGAACATAGAAAAATAAATAAATGAAAAATAAAAGAGTATTAAAATTATAACCCCACACCGTTAAACAAACCCGAGAATTTAATGCATAATTTTCCGTAATATCTAATTAAGGGGTTGCGGGAATAGGGGGACAGGCTTGGAGGGGGGTTTAGGGGATGCGGGAGGAGGGGACAGGCTTGGGGTGGTTGGTTGAGGGGTGCTGGAATAGTGGGACAGGCTTGGGGAAGGGGGGTTAGGAGGGTGAGAACACGGGACAGACTTTTTACCTACCCTAAGCACCCCCCCACCCCCACGAGCCTGTCCTCTACTCCCCCACCCCCTTAATTAAATATTACGGTAAATTATGCATATATTTCTCAGGTTTAGCGGTGTGGGGTTTATAATTTTAATACTCTTTTATGCCCGCACCCCCCAAACCCCTCCCCACGCCTGTCCCCCTACTCCCGCACCCCCAACTCCCCCCCACGCCTGTCCCCCTACTCCCGCACCCCCCTTAACACCATAACACTTGCTGACTACTGTACATAACGTTTCAGCACCGGACAGACATACTCTGGTTTTCGCAAATATCACCTAAAGGAATCGTTGTATCCATATAATATTTGAGAACACTCTCTTTAACACCCGGGCCTAATTTATGGCTGATATATCCTATTACTATATGTGTTAGGTTAGGAGTTTACTCGTGAAAAATAACACAAAGCTGGCCAGTCATATTGACACATTCGAAGGAAAGTGTTAAAGATATGCTGAACGATCAGACAAACTGGTGTTTCGAGTTGGTAACGAAACAGTGTAAGGTTCATTTTAACAAACAACAAACTGTAACTAATCGAACATGAAGCTCACACTGTCTCGTTACTTTGGTTCGCGACTGTACATACATACATGGTCACGTAATCACTCCCTCGCTCGCTATATAGTCGCTACACATTACACCCAACAACCAGTGTTAAATTAGATGCGGCAGAGAGGTGGCCAGCCGTTCAGTCCTTCCCCTCTGGTGGTCAACAGTGAAGGGTAGTTAGGGAACGTCAAGGTTGTTATAGGGTGATGGGGGAGGAGTTGGGGGTACAGTAAGGTCAGTAGCAGAGAGAGAGAGAGAGAGAGAGAGACAGATAGAGAGAGAGTGACAGAATGAGAGAGAAAAAATAGAGAGTGAGAGAGACAGAGTGACAGAGAGTTATAGAGAGTGAGAGAAAGAGACAGAGTGACAGAGAGTGAGAGAGAAAGAGACAGAGTGACAGAGAGTGATAGAGAGTGAGAGAGAAAGAGAAAGAGAGATAGAGAGCGAGGTCAAGGTCTACCTAACACTTTAGTTCACTCTCCGAATTGTCATTGTTTCATTGTGTGGGAGTCACAGCTACACACACACACACACACACACACACACACACACACACACACACACACACACACACACACAACACACACACACACACACACACACACACACACACACACACACACACACACACACACACACACACACACACACACACACACACACACACACACATGACCTTCCATTAAGCCACCATCTTGTCACCTTCTAATTATTGATCTTGAAATTAAAGTTGAGGTGAAAACGTCTCCACCTTAATTATTGTGGGGCTCTGAAACAAGCTCATTTAAGGGGGTGCGGGGGGGTGCGGGAATAGGGGGACAGGCTTGGGGGGGTGCGAGAGTAGGGGACAGGCTTGTGGGGGTTGTGTGAGAGTAGGGGACAGGCTTGGGGGGGTGCGGGAATACGGGGACATGCATTGGTGGTGCAGGAATAAGGGGATAGGCTTGGGGGGGTGCGGGAATAGGGGGACAGGCTTGGAGAGATGGCTTGGGGGTTGCGGGAATAGGGGGACAGGCTTGGGGGGATGGCTTGGGGGAGTGGGGGAGTAGGGGACAGGATTCAGTTGCTCCAAATATGTAGGTGTGTGTGTGTGTTTCGTGGTAATATTTGAAGAACTCACTAACCTCCAATTTTCTTTCGACTATATACATCACAGGGGTACGGAGGGGGGGTGGGGGAGGGGGGGGGTCCTTAAAGTGGGGGGGGTAGTAGGGGTAGTTACTAAGGTGTTAAATCTACTGGAGCAACTGATTCCTCCAACCAAACAAACGCCTTCAATGGTATGTATGTGCTGTACTTATAGGGAATGTGTTTGTTTCGTGGCACAGTTTGGAGGAAATCAAAGACCTTCTATTTATTTTCACCTACACAAAAAATTTCACCCCACATAAAAAAATTCACCAACATAAAAAATTTCACCCACATAAAAAAAATTCACCAACAAAAAAAATTTCACCCACATAAAAAAATTCACCAACATAAAATTTTTACCAACATAAAAAATTTCACCCACATAAAAAAAATCTCCTCTTAATATAAATCCACCTGAAAAAAAAAAAAATAGAGTCAATATTCGAATAATTCCCAATATCAGGAATCAACAAACAATAATATTCTTTAATTAATCATGCAGAAGGAAAAATAATAAAATATTCTAGTCAGAAGAAAATAATAAGTTAAAATAATAAGTTAAAATAATAAGGTAAAATAATAAGGTAAAATAATAAGGTAATATATTTCTGTGCAAACTTTACCAGGCTCCTTCTAAACCGGATTGCGAACTGCAGGTGTGTGTGTGTGTGTGTGTGTGTGAGAGAAGAGAAGAGAGAGAGAGAGAGAGAGAGAGAGGAGAGAGAGAGACGAGAGAGAGAGAGAGAGAGAGATTGAGAGGGTGGTGGGTGGTGGTGGTAGTGTGTGCGTGTGTGTGTGTGTGTGAGTGTGTGTCAAAGAGGAAGTGTGTGCCTGTGTGTCTGTATGTGAGTGTTTTGAAAAGAGAGAGAGGGTGGTAGGAGTGTGTATGTATGTGTGTGTGTGTATGTCAGTGCATGTATGAATGTGTGTGTGTGTATATCAGTGCATGTATGTATGTGTGTGTGTGTGTGTGTGTGTGGAGGACAGAGGATATTATTGACCTGCCCTCCCTGCTTGGCCCTCCTTTCTCCCCCCTCCCCCCCTACGCCCCCCCCGCCCCCCCCGCCCACGCCCTGCCCCTCCACAGTGCCATCGCCCAGGTCAGGAGGCCACGCCCTTGTGTGTGTGTGCCAAACCTAACCTGACCTAACCTGACCTAATTTAACCTAACCTAACCAAACCTAAAACAATCTATTCTATCCTAATTTAACATAAAATAGCCTACCCTGACCTAACTTAACCTAACCTAACCTAAACTAAACTAACCTAACCCAATTTAACCTTACCCAATCCAGTTCAGACCAATCAATCTCAGTCTAATACAATTCAGTCTAGATCAAGTCAATCCTATCCAGTCTTTCACAGTCTACTCCAGTCTAACTAAAATTAAGACCTGTATCACTCTCACTCTCTCTCTCTCTCTCTCTCTCTCTCTCTCTCTCTCTCTCTCTCTCTCTCTCTCACTCACACCACACACACACACACACACACACACACACACAAAACACACACAAAAAAAACCACCCATCTTCACTCTCTCTCACACAGAAAAAAAACCACCTCATTTTCACCCTCTCTCTCACACTCAACACACACAAAAACACCCATTCTCTCTCTCTCTCACACACACACACACACACACACACACACAAAACTCAGGCTCTCCCCATCCTGCACAGCCTCCCACAATCCAATACGAAGGTCCCAGTCAAATTTATCCCCCTCCTTCCACCACCACCACCACCACGTCCATCTCTGTTCCCTCCCATCCCTTCACACCAGTCACAACACCTTACTATTCCTTTACACACACACATACATACATACACACCACTCATACTCATACATTAACTCATTCATACAATTCACTCACTCTCATACATTCACTCTCTCTCTCTCTCTCTCTCTCTCACACACACACACACCAGGCCCTTCACATCCCGTCACACACACACACACACACACACAAACTGACAAAATGTACCTTAACGGAAGTAGAAAATCCACAAACTTGTCTGCTGCAGTTATTACACCCACGTATAAAGTTATCATACCTACAAGGACAGTTTTTGTTACAATGTACTGCTGTTGGTTCGTGATGTTGATATAAGGAGCATCTCTTCTCTATCAAACACACCACTTGACTTATTTATTTAAGGGAGAGTATACTTTTGGTAAAGTCATGGTGTAATGTACTGCAACACCTTCCAATGAGATGGCTTCGAAAAATGATCCGAAACTATAGCTGTTGGTGTA